>PVKZ01001770.1:0-88353 GCA_004027375.1 Macroglossus sobrinus | reverse complement strand
GCTCTGGATCTAGACATGTCAATTTGGTTCTGGAAGCTTGTTGATCCAGAGAACTTACCGACAACTTTAATCTTGATGCTTGCATGTGCTTCTCCAGCTTCATTTTTCAGATTTATGTTGTAAACACCAGAATCATCTCTTTCAGCTACATCAATGATCAGAGTGCTGCTGTCAGGGTAAGATTCTGCTCTTAAACGGCCACTGCCCTCTGTAATAGCCTAAGGAGAAAAGAAATGAAATGTGGCAGGACCTATGCAACAAGAAGGATTGTTCCAGAGTGCCTTTGAAGTTTTAGCTGGCTATAGCATGACTGCCTAAAATGTATGCTCTTAGTTTAATCCTCCATCAACTCTAAGGACAAAAGCATTATTATCCTATTTTACATTTGAGAAAACTGTGGCCTATGGCCACACAGCTAAGTGGTAGAACTGGGATTTGACTCCAAAGCCCACTAACCATTAACTCACTAAAGAGAAAGTTAGAGGCTGAAAAATATGGGTGAAGAGTGTCTTTCTCCTTATATATGAAATCAGAAATACTTAAATTCATTTCAGAAACTAAATGGTAGTTTTTTCATTTCTTTAGATGTCTAGAAAATTTAAAAATATATAAAAGGTTTGAAGATGGCTGCAATGCTAATTTTCCATACAAGATGTTGACTATTGATTTTTTCCCCTTTTAATAGAACATGAAAAAATGAACATCTAAATCCCAAAGTAAAACATGAGGTTGAAAATTCTGTTATATTTTTTAAAATTCCCCCCTGCTCTTTCTCTTCTTCCTTCTCTGCCTCTTTTTCTCTTCTTCCTTCTCTTTCACTTCTTTCCTTTCTTTTTTCTTAAACCAGAAATTTAAAGCAGCACTACTTTTTTTTTGATTCCCAGTTCATATCTTCTATATGACAATGAACAGCCATTATACAAAGAGGTGAAACAGAGAAGGTCCAGGTAATTTTAGGTAATCTGAGTAATTTGCCTTTGCCACTATTGTTAACTCTCTTTCATCTCTGGATTAGGATTCATAAATCTTCAATAACCTAAGATTATAATTAGAGTAAGAATACTTGAAATAGTTGTCATAATTCTTGTTTTAGAATAGAATAAAATTTTATCATATTAGCCCAATTCTAATTTTAAGATTATAAAAGATGTTCTGCTTTTTTTAAGGTGAAAAGAAAAATATTTATTTAAGGTGGTGTTCCATTATCTTCTTCAGTTTTCTATATTTTATTTTGTTTATTGTTGTTATAATTTACATAGAGTAAAATTCATACTTTTTAGATATATAGTTTTATGAATTTTGACAAATTTTTATGATTGTGTAACTACCACCACAATCAAGACACAGACTATTTCCATCACCTCCAACAGTGTCTCCATACTCCTGGGCAGTCACCCACTCACCCCACACTTTGATCCCTAGGAACCACCAGTCTGTTAACTGTCTCTATAGTTTTCTCTTTTCTGGAATGCCACATAAATGGAATCAAACAGTGTGCAGCCTTTTGAATCTGCCTTCTTTTACTTAGCATGATGTTCTTTAGATTCATCCATGTTGTTGCATAAATTACTAGTACATTCCTTTTTATCGTTGAGTAGCAGTCCATTGTACAGTGCATGTGCAGTTGGTTTATGTACGTACAAACTGTATGTTTGTACAACTAGACTTTTGGGTTATTTCTATATTTTAAAAATTATAAATGTTTATAGTACCTTTACTATAAACATTCACATACGGATTCTTATGTGGATATACATCTTCATTTCTGTTAGGTAAATACATAGGAATAGCATTATAGAGCTGAACAGTAAAGACATGTTTAACTTTACAAAAAACTACTAAACTATCTTCCAAAGTGGATATTCCATTTTGAATTCCCACTAGCAATGTAAAAGAGTTTATCTGTTCCATATCGTTTTTAGCATTTGGTATTGTCAGTTTTTTAAATGGCCTTTAACAATACTTTTTTTTGTGTGCAGCTTCTTTCACTTAGTGTAATTATTTTGAGATTAGTCCACATTGTTGCATATATCGGTAATTCATTCTTTTTTTTATTGCTGAGTAGTGTTCCATTGTGTGAATATCCTACAATTTGTTTACTCATTCACTTGTTGATGGACATTTGCCTTGTTTTCAGCTTTTGACTATTACAAATAAGGCTACTGTGTCTATTCTGGTAGATTTTTTGTAAATTACATTGAATTTTCTACATCTATGATAGTCATCTGCAAATACATACATTTCTACTTCTTTTTTTCCATTATGGATGTCTTTAATTTCTTTTTCTTGCCTGATTGCCCTGGCTAGAACCTCCAGTATAAAGGTGAAGAGTCATGGTGAGAATGAACATCTCTCTTTCATTGCTGATCTTAGGAGAAAAGTGTTCAATATTTCAACATTAAGTAATATGACAGTTGTAGGATTTTCATGGATGCCTTTTATCACATTGAGGAAGTTCTTTTCACTTCCTAGTTTGCTGAGACATATTAGAAATGGATATTGAATTCTGTCAAATTTTTAAAAAATATTTTTGTGTCTATTGAGATGATCATACTTTTCCCACCTAATTTATTAATATGGTAAATTATATTAATTGATTTTCAGATGTTAAAATATTTGCACTCCTTGGATAAACTCTACTTTGTCATAATGTATTATCTCTTTTATATATTGTTGGATTCACGTTGCTAAATTTTGTTTAGAAATTTCATCTATGTTCATGAGTGATATTGGTTTACAGTTTTCTCTTCTTGTAATGTCTTTTTCTGATCTTGCTATGAGCGTAATACTAGCCGTTAAGAGTGAGTTGGGAAATATTCCTATTCTTTAGTCTTTAGTTTTCTAGAAGTGTTTTTACAGAATTAGTATTATACTTTCTTAAATATTTGATAAAACTCTCTAGTAAAGCCATCTAGACCTTAGATTTTCTTTGTGAAAAGTTTTTAACTACAAATTTCATTTCTTTAGTAGATAGAAGGCTAGTTAGTACTAATTTAGTGGCATTTTTCAAATTCTGATATGTAGTATCATCATAAATATTTTATGATTTTACTGTGATTACTTCTTTAATCCATGCGTTGTTTAGAAAAATTTTACTTATTTTCCAAATATTTGGAATTTTCCAGATATTGCTCTGTTATTGCTTTCTAGTTAATTTCATTGTGGTCAGAGAACATACCTTGCATGACATAAATTCTTAACAATTTATCGAGACTTTTATAGTCTATCTTGGTTAATTTCTCATGTACATATTAAAATAATGCCCATTCTGGTTTGCTCAATGAAGTGTTTTTTAAATGTCAATCAGATCAAGATGGGTGACAGTATTTTTCAAATCTTCTATATCCTTAATGAATGTCTGTCTTCTTGGTCAATGAACTATTGAGAGAAGAGTATTGAAACCTCTAATTTATATATTTCTCTTTGCAATTCTATATCTTGCTATTTGTTTTCCACTTGTCCCATCTCTTCTTCCTGTTTCTTTTTCTGCCTTCTTTTGGATTAATTAATTTTTTAGTGTATTTTCTGTCCTTTGTTGTATTATTAGCTATAAATCTTTTTTTAAAAAAAGTTTTTAGTGGTTCCTTTAAGGTTTATAATATACGTCCTTAACTTTTCATAGTCTGCCTTCACATTATAGTGTAATACTTCATATATAGAAAAGAAACTTAAAATAGTATACTTCTACTTTACCCCTCCCAATCCTTACTTCCATTTCTCCTCTCTTGACTTTAAGATTTTATTGTCATAAATTTTACTTACACTCATGGTATAAGCCACACAGTGCATGGTTATTATTTTCAAGTCAATTATCTTTTAAAGAAATTTAGGTAATAAGAAAAACTCTAATATGTTTATCTATGTAGTTATGATTTTTGATACTCTTCAATCCTTTGTGAAAATGTTTTCATCTGGTATTAGGACTTTTTAGCATTTCTTGTAGTGTAGGACTGCTGTTGATAATTTCATTCAGGCTTTTATATATCTAAAATTTTATTTTGCCTTCATTTCTAAAAAGTATTTCTGAGTATAGAATTCTAGGTTGATACTTTTTAAATTTAAAGATGTTACCCCACTGTATTCTCACTTTACCTTGTTTCTACAGAAATCTGATGTTATCTTCACTTTTGCTACTGTGTATTAAATGTGACTTTTTTCTCCGTTTACTTAAATTTTTTTTCTTAATCACAGATTTAGAACAATTTGATTATGATGAGTCTTCTTGTCTTTTTCTTACTGCTCTTTATGCTTGGTTTTTATGGACCTTCTTATATCTACATTTTATAGTTTTTATCAAATTTGAAAAAATTTTGGCCATTATTTCTTTAAATACTTTTTTTTGTCTCCTCTCCAGGGACTCCACTTGGATTATTTGACTGCTTGAAGTTGTCCCATAGCTCAATAATACTTTTTTCTCCCCTCTGAAAATAGAAAAGGAGGAAGCACTCTCCAGTTCTTTGATGATGATGTTGATGTTGACGATGATGATGATGATGATGATATTATTTTTAGAGTAGACTTAGGTTCACTGTAAAATTAAATGAAAATTACAGAGAATTCTCATATAGCCCTTGTTCCTATATATACATTACTTCCATCACTATTGATAACCATTATTAGAGCAGCATATTTGTTACAATTGATGAACCTACATTGACACATCATTATTGCTCAAAGTCAAAAGTTTATATTAGAGTTCAGTCATGGTTTTGTACATCTATGAGTTTTGACAAACCTATAATGACATGTAACTGAAATTATAGTTTCATATGGGACAGTTTTACTGTCCATATAACATTTTATACAAGAAGACACAGAGTCACACTAGAGCTGGTACTACTCTACCATTCCAACCTTATTCTCTCTCTCTCTCTTTGCCCCAGCCACATTAGCTTTCTTTCCATTCCTCCAACATATCCTCCTTGATCTCTCCTCTTGTCCTTTGTACTTGCATTAACATCACCTGGAAATTTCTTTCCTTTGATCATCATGTAATGGGTTCCTTGTTGTCATTAAGAACAGCTATTGTCATTCACCACACAACGATTTAATCATATTAGCCTATTTTTATCTTTATAGCACTTATTACTATGCAAAATAATTTTGCCAATCTATATATTTAATAATGCAATGTCTAGTTCTCTTCCACCTATTCCCTGACACTCATTAAAATGAAAGATGGGACTCTTTTTCACTGCATCATAAAAACATGCCTGGTCACATAGTAGGCAATCAAAAATGTAAAAAGTAAATGATTATTATATTTGCCTGAAAATTAGTGCTTTCTTTATCAAAGAAATCACATCTTTGCTGTACTCCTGTACATTTATTTGTATTTGTCTTTTATCTGACTAATGGAATGGGGTGGACAGTGTGTGTGTGTGTGTGTGTGTGTGTGTGTGTGTGTGTGTGTGTGTGTGTGTAAAACAAACCTTATCTGCTCGGCTCCAAATGACTTTAGGAGGTGGTTCTCCACTGATAGGAATCTCAAGACGAAGCTTGTTTCCTGCAACTACCGTCACTGTATTGTCAGCATCAAGACCACCCAGGTTGATTTTAGGAGGATCTAGAATATTAAATATGGCCTTTGTGATCAGACAGTCATTTCCATGTGAATATCTGGGTTAGCTAGAGATAAACATTGGTAGTAATGAATATTTTATCTGGCTAAAGAGAATGTAAGAGATATTAATGTAGATGGTGCATAGAAACTTACAAAATTAGTTCATTGTAAGACTTCTTAAAAATCAATGATTATGGTTAGTGATCAATACCAATCCATGTATTTTTTCTTTAAACATCCTATAGTTTTGAATATGTTACACTTATTCAGAGCAAAGATCACAGATAAGACATGATGTACAACAGAGAAAGGTGAGTAAAAACAAAAATACAGGAACACAACTCTGCAAATATTTCTTTTATCTACTCACCAATAACACGAACTTTGGCAGACAAAGTATCAGGGTAGGCATCTGGTGTAAATACATATTCACCTTCATCCTCAGTGAGAGCATTGTCTATCACTAATTTGTGGATTCTAAGGAAATGATAAAAACATATTTCTAAGACTTTGCAAAGATTTAGATTGCTTAGGACCTTGATTGAGGAGACATTTGGCCTTTATTAGATTAACATGTTTAGTGCAGCCTGGAGAGAGAATAATATGAAGACTTAATTATTCTATTTATTGATCCATATTAAATATTTATTTTGGACTATATGAAATTATCTCTTTGAATACAGCCTGCTTATTATGGAAGAGTATCGTATTCTATTTTTATCTCATATCTTTAAAAAGGCTAAAAGAGGGAATGTACCTTCCACTCAGGAAGCATCTTCAAGGACACTGACTTTAAGAGAGCAACATGTCAGTGGGGACCATCTAGACAGTATATGTGATTGAATCCAGGTCAGAAAAACATGGCAGAGTGAGAGATATCCCTAGATCTCTCTCCTTGAAACAACAATAAGCTGAACATCTAAAACTTAACAAAAAACACCCAAACTGCACACCAGCATATCTGAACATACGATTTGCACATAAGAGCTACCATAGGTCAGAACCCTGGGTGTTGGGCGGTGGACTGAGAAAAATAAAGAAGATGCTTCCTTGAGCAGCCCTGCCTGGGAGTTGCTGTGACTTCCATGCAGCCAGGGGCAGGGCCCAGTCACCAGGGCAGAAAGCAGAGAAGCGGAATGGGATGGCAGAGAAACAATAGTTGATTTTTATTGGCCCTGACTGCAAAACCGAAGCTGAGCTGCAGCCCCAAACTCCCAACCAGAGGGGTCCTCCCCCAATACCCTCCAAGACCAATCACCACGGAGCTCAGGGAATCTGAGCAAACACTGCCAAGACCATCGCTGACACTTACAGGAACTGAAACTGAGGATAGCAAGTGTGATTAAATATATATAAGAAAATAAAAAGACATTATATAAAGCAGGCTTTATATAAAGCAGGATCCAAGCCACCTACTGGAAACCAAAAGAAAGCACCTTCTTTGCAGCAGGCTAAAGAAAGACCTTTATATAATAAATCTTTTTTTTCTAGAAAAACAGCAGAATGCACTTCCATTAATGCCTAGGCAGATAAATAGTCCATTCAACACCATGAACAACCGAAGAGACAAAGCATCTCAGAAAGAAGGAGAAAAATCTCTAGAAAATAAGCTTACAGATATAGAAATATGCAACTTAAATGACAGAGAATTCAGGATGGTATTTCTAAAAAACTCAGTGAGTTCTGAAATGAGTCATTTCAACAATTTAAATGAATTGAAAAACAACTAGATGAGCAGAGCAAAGATATCAAAACCCTCAAAAAGAACTGAATAGACCTTCTAGAGATTAAAAAAAAAACCATACACTGCAAGAGATGAAAAATGAAATAGCAAGCTTGGGAAATAAAGTTGACCAAATTAAGGAAAGGATCAGTGATATTGAAGACAGAAATCTAGAAATAAATCAGAAGGAAGAAGAGAGAAACCAAAGAATGAAAAATAATGAAAAAGAAATACAAGAACTATCAGGAGAGGAAAACATAAGAATAATGGTCATTATCGAAGGTGAGGAAAAGGAGCAGGGATTAGAAAGCATTTTCAGACAAATAGTGGATGAGAATTTCCCAAATCTAAGCAATGAGCGGGAGCTTGGAATTCAAGAAGTCAACAGAACACCCAATTATCTTAACCCAAAAAGGCCTTCACCAAGACACATTATATTAAAGTTATCAAAAATCAACGACAAAGATAGAATTCTAAGGGCAGCCAGGGAGAAGAAAATGGTAACTTATAAACAAAAACCCATTAGATTATCATCTGACTTCCCAGCACAGACCTTATGAGACAGAGAGGAATGAAATAACATATTTAAACTATTAAGTGAAAGGAACTACCAGCCTAGAATAATGTATCTAGCTAAGCTCTCCTTTAGATATATGGGAGAAATTAAGACCTTTCCAGACATACAAGAATTGAGGGAATTCTTTACTTTGAGGCCTGCACTACAGGAAATACTGAAAGGGGTCAGCTCACCTAAAACAAAATGACCAAAAAAACCCCAAAACAAACAAAACAAAATATAATTAGGAGAAAAGTGACTATCAGGCAAATAGAAGAGTGCAATCTTACTGAGAACAGGGTATTATAAGGTTAAATAATAATAAGAGAATTACTATAACAAGATAGTAATGAATGTTCAGCATATACATAAGGACAAACTGAGATAACAATGACTGAAAAGGGGAGGATCCAAATATCCAAATTTGCAAAGGGGAATGGAGATAAGGCACAAGCAGAAGAAAATGAATGACTGTATATATATATATATATATATATATATATATATATATATACAGTTATATATATATACAGTTATATATATATATATATATAACTGTATATATATATAACTTATATATATATATACATATATATATGTATATATATATATACAGTTTTATATATATATATATATATATATAACTGTATATATATATAACTATCAAGAATTGTCCACATACTGGGACACAGATTTAGCCTCAACAAATATAAGAGAGTTGAAATCATACCAACCATATTCTCTAATTATGTTTTGAAACTAGAGATCAACTGCAAAAAGAAATCAGGAAGAACCAGAAATACATGGAGATTAAACAACATGCTACTGAAGAATAACTGGGTCAGAGAAGAAATAAAAAGAGAGATCAAGAGATACATAGAAATGAATTATAATGATAGTACAACATGTTAAAACTTTTGGGACACAGCAAAAGCGGTCATAAGAGGAAAGTTCATATCATTACAGGCCTATCTCCAAAAACAATAATGAGCTCAAATAAACAACCTAACACTTCATCTTAAAAAACTAGAAAAGGGAAAACAAATGATGCCTAAAGTCAGCAGACAGAAAGAAATAATCAAAATTAGAGCAGAAATAAATGAAATTGAGAACAAAAAACCATAGGAAAAATAAATGCCAGCAAAGAGCTGGTTCTTTGAGAAGGTTAATAAAACTGACAAATCCCTGGCTAGACTCACTAAAAAAAAAGAAAGGACACAGATAAACAAAATCAGGGATGAAAGAGGGGAAATTACGACTGACATTGCAAAAATACAAAAGA
The DNA here is from genome assembly GCA_004027375.1 of Macroglossus sobrinus. Lineage (NCBI taxonomy): Eukaryota > Metazoa > Chordata > Mammalia > Chiroptera > Pteropodidae > Macroglossus > Macroglossus sobrinus. The sequence goes on along the minus strand of PVKZ01001770.1, from coordinate 79,229 downwards.
TCATACAAGAATACTATAAAAAAGTATATAACACCAAATTTAATAACCTGGAAGAAATGGACCAGTACTTAGAAATATATAATCTTCTTAGACTGAATCAAGAAGATCTGGAAAATCTAAATAGACTCATCTGCAGAATGGAAATTGAAACAATCATCAAAAACCTACCCAAAAAGTAAAAGTCCAGGATCAGATGGCTTCACCAGTGAATTCTACCAAACATTCAAAGATTTAATACATATTTTCCTCCTATTCTTTCAAAAAATCAAAGAGGAGGCAATACTTTCCAACTCATTTTATGAGGCCAATATCACTCTGATACCAAAACCTGGTAAAGATAGCACACAAGAAAAGAAACTACAGAACAATATCTCTCATGAACACAGATGCAAAAATCCTAAATAAGATATTATCAAACTGAATTCAGCAACATATTAAATAGATTATACACCATGATCAAGTGGGCTTCATCCTAGGGGCACAGAGATGGTTCAACATACACAAATCAATTAATGTGGTACACCACATAAACAAATTAAGAAATAAGAATCATATAATCATATCAATAGATATAGAAAAAGCTTTTGACAAGATACAGCATTCATTTATGATCAGAACACTTAACAAGGTTTAGCCAACATTATACTTAATGGTGAAAAACTAAAAACCTTCCCTCTAAAATCAAGAACAAGGCAAGGCTGTCCACTATTGCCACTGTTATTCAATATAACATTACAGGTCCTAGTGAGTGCAATCAGAGAAGAGAAAGATATAAAAGGCATCCAAATAGGAAATGAAGAAGTCAAACCGTTACTATTTGCGGATGACGTGATTCTCTATATAGAAAACCCTAAAGACTCCACAAGAACACTACTAGAAACAATAAGCAAATACAGTAAAGTTTCTGGACACAAAATCAACGTTCAAAAATCCATAGCGTTCCTATACTCTAATAATGAAGTGACAAAAAAGTAGGAAAAATAATTCCTTCCATAATTGCAACAAAAAGAATAAAATATCCAGAATAAATTTAATGAAACATGTGGAGGACCTATATAATGAAAACTACAAGACCCTATTAAAAGAATAGAAAAAAATACAAAGAAATGAAAAGATATTCCATGTTCTTGGATTGGAAGAATCAACATAGTTAAAATGACCATATTGCCTAAAGCATTATGCAGATTTAATGCAATCCTCATTAAAATCCCATCGGCAATTTTTAAAGAAATAGAATAAAAAATCATCAGATTTGTATGGAAGCACAAAAGACCCCAAATTGCTAAAGCCATCCTGAGAAAAAAGAATGAGGCTGGAGGCATCATTCTGCCCAACTTTAAATTATACTACAAAGTGACAGTAATCAAAATGGCATGGTACTGGCAGCAAAACAGACACATGGACCAGTGGGACAGAATTGAGAGTCCAGAATTAAACTCATATTTATATGGGCAAATGATTTTCAATAAAAAAGCAAAAAACATACAGTGGAGAAAAAAAAGCCTCTTCATTAAATGGTGCTGGGAAAACTGGAAAGCCTTCTGCAAAAGAATGAAACTAGACTGTTATCTATCACCACACACCAAATTAACTCAAAATGGATTAAGGACCTGCATATAAGGCCTGAAACAATAAAATGCATAAAAGAAAACATAGAAACTAAACTCAAGGACCTGGAACTTAAAAAGGATTTTATGAATTTGACCTCAAAGGCAAGGGAAGTAAATGAAAAAGAAAACAAATGGGACTAAATCAAACTAAAAAGCTTCTGCTTGACAAAAGAAACCATCAACAAGAAAAAGAGATGACCATTCGAATGGGAAAATATATTTGCAAGCAACACCTCCAGTAAGGACCTAATATCCAAAATATACAAGAACTCATAAGACTCAATAACAACAACATCAAAAATGATCCAATCAAAAAATGGGCAGAGGACCTGAACAGACACTTCTCCTTAGAGGACATACAAATGGCCAACAAATATATGAAAAGATGCTCAATATCGCTAGCTGTTAGGGAAATGCAAATCAAAACCACAATGAGATACCATCTCACACCTGTTAGAATAGCTATAATCAACAGGACAAGTAATAACAAATGCTGGAGAGGATGTGGAGAACAAGGAACCCTCATACACTGCTAATGGGACTGCAAATTGGTACAGCCACTATGGAAAACAGTATAGAGGTTCTTCAAAAATCTAAGAATTGACCTGCCATGTGATCCAGCAATTCCTCTACTGGGTATTTACTCCAAGGCTTGAAAACCCATATTCAAAGAGATATTTGCACACCAATGTTCATAGCAGCATTATTCACAGTGCCCAGGACATGGAAGGAACTGAAGTGTTCTACGATAGATGACACAGATAAATAAGCTGCGGTACATATATACAATGGAATATTACTCAGCCATAAGAAGAGATGAAATACTGCCATTTGTAACAACATGGACAGACTCTGAAATAATCTTATGAAACAAAATAAGCCAGACAGAAAAAATTGAAAATCACATGATATCATTTATATGTGGAATGTAAACCTAAAAACACCAAATGGACAGGACGAACAAACAGACTCATGAACATGGATTATAGACTAGTGGTTACCAGAGAGTAAGGGGTGAGGGAGGAGAGGAGAGGTAGATGGGCTATAGGGGGTCAACTATAGAAGGGTAGGAGGAGGGTGAAGTGGGTAAATGGGATCAAATATACCGTAGCTAAAGGAAACTAGACTTTAGGTTGTAAACACACAATAAGAATATACAGATGTGACATTATAATGTACACCTGAAAATTATATAATTGTGTTAACCAATGTTACCCCAATAAACTTAATTTAAAAAAAGAAAAAATAATAAAAAAGGGCTAAAAGATAACACCTCACTAATGCCATACTTTAAGATTCAAGAAATTACCAAGAATAATCTTGACTTTGGCTTTATATACCAAATCTAAGAGTAATACTTCTTAACTTTATTGGGGACATGAACCAGTGAATATCTGATAAATATTATGAATACTCTCTGGAGAAATTCAAGCGTGTATTTTTATACACAGAGAATTTGCTTAAAATTTCAGAGGATTTATGAGGACCCCTGAAGTTCATCCATGATCTCCTCAAGATCTATGGATCAAGTTTAAGAACCCTTGCCCTAGATCTTCACTGGATTTTGGGATATTATACCTCCTACTTCCTCCCCAACCCCAAAATTTTAAAAGTTCTTGTGACATGCATTGGTCAGGGATAGTTAATCCAATTTGACCAATTCCTCAACTAGAATTTAGTATTATTCCTCTAACCTCATATTTACATGGAAAGAGTCAGTGGGTTTTTAATAGACAAAACACCCTATTGTTAGATGCAGAGCCAAGATCACAGGTAAGACAAAATGTACAACAGAGAAATCATATGCTTTTGCTATTTGGAAGCAAAAAAAACAGAGATAGATCCTCTCTCTATGGCTACCTTCCAAACATCCTTGCCAAATATGTAACTCTAAAAGTGGAAAAAGTAGAGATGGGGACCAGCCCTGACTTATGAATCATCCAACTTGTTTACCTTCCTTTGTGTACAACCTTCAGACGCTCACTCTCCTGAACAGGTAGGCCATTTTTAGTCCATTTTCCTGGTATGTCTTCAGATATTTCACACTTCAAGCAGATTTCTTTTCCAAGTTTTATAGTCTGATCAGTCAGAGGTGTCAATATCTTCAGAGGCCTCACTACAGAAATAATGGATAGTTATAAGTGCCAAACCCAATCCAGACAGACCAAAATGGTGTCATTTCACAATGATAAAGTCAGTTTTGCTATTAATGCTTGTTTTGAAAATGAGAATTTGTTTCAATGCAATTGGTATATTAGGGGACACATGGAGCATAACATAAATTTCATGTTTAATTATGCATGATTTAATTCATGAGAAGACTAGGTAAATCCAGAAAAATTTATTTAGCTGACCTGAGCCAACTAGGACTGCACAAAACACACAAATGTACCTCAAACATCTACCAGCTACTTCAGTTCACCCATGTGATATGAGCCACACCCATGTACATCTGAAATTACCACTACCCATTCAATTACAAATAACCTCTGTCCTCCACTCCACAAGAGCTCACAAACTGCAAAACTTTTGAAATCACATCTAAAAGAAATTTCAGGTCTTTTTCAAGGCAAAAGGCCATATTCATGCAGCATTTATTAATCATTTAACATTTGGGTAACTTGTCTGGCAAGGTAATTTTTGTACTTTCTTCCCAATATTGGTGCTCTATTGTTAAATTGAATAGTTGGTTCTTTTCTCACAGATCCTGATTGATATGACATAGACACTCAGCTAGAATGGAATTTAATTTTACATATTTAAAATTGTCACATGAGATCAAAGATATTGAAACTTTCCTGAAACTGAATTAACAAATGAATGCCATTAGTAAGCCAATGTGGAAGACATCCAAAGAAGTCTTACTTACAGCCAACACTAAGTTTAGCAGATGATTGTCCTCCTGTTGTCATTACAGAATATTCTGCACTATCGGCCTTGGTTGCTCCTTCTATAATCAAAATGTGTTTTTTGCCCTCAACTTTAACTTTGTATCTTGATTTTGGACCAGGGATGATCTCCTCACCATTCTTAAACCTAGGTTAAAATAGATTATTAATTTTTTTTTTTTATAAAAGACCCTTCATGAGACAAAACTTATTGGTCTTATTCTTCTTATATCCCAATGTCTTGCAGGGTGTCTGGCAGATATCAGACACTCAAAAACTATTTGTTGCATTAAAGAATGTATAAATCAATCTATAAATAGATTAATAGTATAACAAATGTCTAAAAAATAACATTAAAAGAACATAAGCTCTTTCTTTCCACTAAAGATCAATTAGATGATGCTAAGAGTAGATATTACCCATATGTGGGCTTTCGCATAACACTAGTGAGTATAACATTTTAATACATTTTAAAGATAACTATGAGTCTAGATTAAAATGAACAATCTACTCTGTACCAATCACTACAGATTCCTGCTATGTAATTTGCTATATTTCTCAACAAAGCATTTCATTTTAGGATTCTGAATTTTCTATTCTTTAATTTTGAGGTGACTCACAAAGAACTTGAGAAAACACTTCCCATCTGACAAAAAAATTTCTTGTTTTTTAAAATAATTGGTGATTCTCAGTCTAAAATATTTTTCTTAGGAACTATAACAATAAATTGACCAGGAATAAAATGAAAAGAAAAAGTATATTTCTCCATGTAAGTTGACAATATGACAGGCTTAACGAGAAAAAGCATGGTATAGAGGTGAAGAACATCCATGGTCTTTGGGATTAAATAGACCTAGGCAAACTTGAGCCATCCATTTATTAGTAAGTGCCTACTTCCCTATATCCTTACCAATATAGATTTCTGGATCTTTTTTCTGTTTCATAGGTGAAAAAAAAAAAAACCCAGTATGTTAGAATAGTTTTAGTTCCTTTTTCTATTCATACAAATGGGATTGAAATTCTTTTCCCATCTGTAAAAGTAATTTCTTGTTACCTAAACTATGAAGGGACTTTATTTGTGTGTCTATTAAATGAACCAATCTCAGGAACCATTTCACTATTTACCATTTCACATTGGCGTCATCTTCAGACACCTCACATTCTAATTCCACTTTCTCTCCACAATAAGCATTTGTATCTTCCAGCTGCTTGGTCACCATAATTGGAGGCTCTAGTGTGAAAAAAGAGAAAATCAGAATCATTAAATCAAACCTGACTTATGACCTCGGGTTTGTTCACAGATGAAAAACCAACAGTAAGAAAGTATCATACCACGGAGCTGTGATTAGATGGTGATAGTGGGTGGGATTTTTTTTTTTTTTTTTTTTTTTACTTTTCTTTGCTAAATGAACAGTTGGCAACCCTGGGTACATTTTCCCAATTTTCTCATAACTTTTTTAATCAAATAAATTATTGTATTAGAGAGTAGATGAAATGAATCAAACACCCTTCTTTTGGCAAATAAGATGCCAGGAGGTAGACATTTCTGATGGAGGATCTATTTCACTAAAATTTTTTGATTCTGGTTCTAGATGAATGATAGAGACTACAGAGTTGTCTCAATCAGATCGCCTCCCAAAGAAAATATGTGATCCTTGTCTTCACAGGCACCCTGTGGCTTTTTTCACAGTATCTTAGTATAAGATCGTCTTCAGAGCTCTCAGGGCCAAGTATTGATTTTTACTTATAAAGCTGGTTTCAAGAGAAATCTATTTGTGATCAGCTGAGCATAAAATGAGGATTATCCTTTAGATTTTGCTGGGTTTCAGAAGATATAACTAGAATAACTATATTGCAAAATATTGCTTTCTTAAGTCAAAACTTCCAAGCATTTTCACTCAGCAGTTTTTTTTTCTTCTCTCAGCTTTCCTAGTCTTCAACCAACCTGAGTGTGTTTAGGATACACAGTAACTGCCAGTGTAAAGCTTCAATGCAGAGCCAATCTAACACCCAAACCAAACCATTTCTAGAGGTACCACTAGCTCTTCTCTGGAACTCAAGAGCTCCCCTTATCACTTTCATTTTTATTATTACCCCCGAGAAAAGGAGAGCCATCAGCTTTAGAGGACTACAGTAAGATTTCACTTTACCTCTCACAAAGAGCTCAGTGGAACATTTCTCATCTCCAGCTGTCACATAATATTCTGAATCATCTGTTAGCGAACAGTTATTGATAAACATGATTCTTTCACATCCTTTATGTTCAAAGATGTATCTATTTTAAATAGGAGGAAGATAAATAGAATTCATGAACTTGATTTATTCTTTTCTTCAGTGCCAACAAATTTGGTGTATAATTAGGTAATGCTTGAAAGACAGATAATTTGATTTGCCATTTATGAATCATATCTTACATAGCTTAACAAACATCAAACGTAACCAATTTTTATCTTTATAATACCTAATGTAATACATATGCATTTGACACATAATATTTAACTTCTGTTATTTTCTTTTATATAAGGTTTTTTTATTTCAATATAAACCAATACATGCATATCTTCTATTTAATATTTTTAACTCATTGTTAGAAAGCAGAGTTGGCTGATGTTGTGAGAATGAGTGTTAGCTCTGTACGTTTTTAAAAATGACTAATTCATCTACTTTGTAGAGGAACAGAGTCTTGATTTATTGGTTATACTCTTTGCCTAGCCCAATGACACGGATTTTGGGGGGTGAATAAATGATTATACAATTTCAGCAATAATATAAACGTAATCACTCATATAAACAGTAATTCTATAGAATGTGATATTGTCTTAAATGAGCTTAGAACTAGTGTCTCATATCACAGTAACCATTACTAAGAAAAAATTTTAATATTTGGAAACAAAAAACTAAAAGCCAAGATTGCACAATTTAATTTCTGTGACCTGGATTATGGATGGGTATATTAGGTCATTGAAATAGACTAAAGAAAAAGATTTCTTTTAGAAAATTCTCAAATTGAAGACTTCAAGAATAAAACACTAGATATTTTCTACATAAAGCTAACCAAGTAACATTATGTTTTTGGTAAATTCAGGTCACGTTCAAGAGAATTTTACCAGATCCAAACATTATCATCACAAAGTCACTCTGTAGGCATGACCACATTAAGAAATTGGAAGCCACCTAATTGTACAACAGAAGTGACAGATTTTCAGGATTAAAGTCTTTTATAAATATGCATGTGGCTCCTGTTAACTTAAAAAAATATATTGGAGTTGAAAATCTCTCAGGCTGAGAAGGATCTCTGTAAAGCAGTTTCATAATAGACTAGCGATACCATCAGATATCAGGGATTAGTATGTCTCCTTTATTTGGCTAAGGGCCAAGAAATAATAAAACCCAGGCTTTAGATGCTACTCTGGAAAAACAAAAGTTATCTAATTATAAGGTGTGATTCCCAGTTGTTATATCAAATACGTATTTCAATTTTTTTCAAAATTTTATTTAAAAAAATTGGAAGATCAGCAATGCTCTGAAATAATCACATATAATCTATAGTCGCAAAAAAATCATATTTGATGATTACCTGACATAGTTTGTTTAGAATTAAAACACAAAACAAGGTTTAATTTATATAGTCCTATAATTTTAATTGTTCCAAAATACAAAAACATTTTTACTCTCTCCATATAATTTTGCATTATAAATATTGAACTAAAAAGCACTTTCATTCATAAAAAATTGAATTTGAACTACTGTTTGACTTATACAGTTATCACTGATTATTTGCAAAGCCCACTTACTTTGTACTAGGTCGAATTTCTTGACCATTTTTATACCATTTCACCTCCAACTTTGGATCTGCCAGTTCCACAACGAACCTTACCCTGCCTCCTTTATCAATCTGATATGCTGGATCAAGAATTTTAGCAAAAGCTAATAGAGAGAAAAAACAAAACTACATTAATATGTGTGTATGTGTGTGTGTGTATATATATATAATAGTCAGTATATATATGAGAACCTAAAATAAAATGAAAAATTGATATTTGAAGAAGAAAAAAATTAAAAACCTTCCAAATTTTCATTTACATTTTAGAATCCTGTTGATTTATATACAATAAGGTGGTTTAAAAATTTAAAGAGAAGCCACATGTCTTTGTAAGAAACCTAAGGAAAGAATTACTGGAAAGGCTTGTAAAATGTCCTAATGCTTCAGGGGATGTATGATATAAAGCATCCAAATGAAATTGCACTTGAATTTGCTTGTCTTCCTAGCATGCTTACTGTTAGGATCACTGGTATTACCTTCGTATTTCTTCTGTGTCACAGATAGTTTTCTACCATGGAATTTATGAGGTAAAGTCAAGGGCTCATAAGATTAAATTGAATGCCTTTGACTAATTGCAATGGTAGGTTTATCAGAGTTTTTGTACTGTGGATATTTGCCCCAATAGTGGCATTTTTAAGATACCTTTATAAAAATAGTTAGAAACTCAAGATTTTAAAATATTTTAAATAACATAGAATATAGTGGTTTTTTAAAAACACTGTCTTTGAAGGGTCCTAAACAGAGGTAATTAACTTCTTTTATTTCATATATTTTTTCAGATTTCAAAGATAATAATTATCATTTAGACAGTATGGAAAATACCCATAAGTGTGGAATACCTTGTGAGGTTGTCACACTTGCATTTCCATCATTCCAGCTTTATTATATTATTGCTTAAACGAGCTCACTTCCTCATATCTTAGCAAGATAAAATAAACACTAGCTTTTAAAAACGTTATCTATCACTTACATTAACTCAGGGAGAGCTAAGAGATAAGAATAAGAAAGGCCTTTGTGGGGGAAAAGAGATGTTATCTGGCTCTACACCTTAGAATTCACATGTTTGTGATTCACAGTCTCAGACACCTTGCAGAAAGAAAAGTTCAGGAGTCTGAGATAGTAGACATGGTTGAGTTATGTAAACAAAACAAAAACAAAACACTTTTATATCTCTCTGGGACCATTTCTCAACCAGTCTGCAGGGAGGTTTGAGGTTTGAAAAGAGGTGGTGAGATTTTTAAAATTCTATTTGACCATTAACAAACTATAATAAGATCGCTATGTTAACCTGATGTGTCATAAAACCAATAATTGACAATGACCAAGTGCACGAAACTCTGAAGAGCTAATGCTCAATTTAAAATATCTTTTTATTTTAATTTTCAATTTTAACATCTCTAAGTATTTTTTAAAGGTATCACAACCGCAACAAATTGCATTCACTTTAGATCCCCAGGGAGCAGCATATCTATTTCACAAAACACTTTGATAACCTTATTGGATGTGAGATGTGAGTTCCCCATGCATCATCAAATGGGCGCAAGAATATGATGGGAAAAGGAACAGACATCAAACTACTCAGCTAAAATAAGAATCAAGAATTTGAGAGTGAAATGTGGACGCTGGAGAAAGAGGCCACTGAGAAATTCCCAGTGACAGTGGGAATTTTTAATATTCCATTATATGCAGTATGTGGTTAATACTTTATTTAAATTTTTTTTTTCAGTTTCAGCCAGAATACAATATTATATTAGTTTCGGTTTACAACATATTGATTAGACAGTTATATAACTTACGAAGTGATCTCCCAAGAAATTTAGTACCCATCTGATACCATGATAATACTTTAACGTAATTCCTTTGTTATCTTAAACCTTTAGGAGCTGTCTGCTACCTACCTGCATAGCCAGTGCAGTGCAGGAAGGGAACTCCTTTCACCTGAAGCCAAAGGTAGCCAAGAGAAGCGTAACCCCTGCAAATTCTACTTCATCTAGTTCTCACCCCAAACCCAGGGAGAAAGATCACAGGCTGGGGTGCAAGGTCATGTCTTTCCCGGCCCAGGATGCGGCCCCCGCAGCCACGCTCCCCTGGCGAGCTCACCTGCGCTCTTCTTCTCCACCCTGCGCATGCGCTTGAGTCGCTTGAGCATGCCACGGAGGTCAGTGATGCCATACTGGAAGGCAATCTTCTCGTACTCGTTGGGGTTAGCATTTTTCAGCAGCTCCCACACGTCTATCTCGGGTTCTTCTTCCTGTTGCTTCACCTCTCTAACCGGGGAGAACCATTGCCTAGTTTAGTAGCTGCCCACTAGCCCTTAAAGACAAGGGGCGAAGTACGGAATGGAATTTTTAGGTTCAGTGTTAAAAGCTGTTTAGTGCTTGAGTACTTAAGCTGAAAAGAAAGTCTTGCTTTACTTGAAGTTTCAGTGAAACTTCCAGATAGTTAAAGATCAGATACCTGCATTTACATTAACATGCTCGTTTTCCTAGTGAAAAGCACAGTATTAGGGGGAGAAGAGAATATCAAGAAATATTCTGAAGTTACTTTTACTTCTTTTCAACTTGAAAGCATAAATAGAAGGTGAATTTTTAGAAGGAACTTACAGGTCAGTTTTTATCTGGTTTTGGGTATGGAAATAATTTTGAAAAGTATATTTAGAACTAGAAGTTTTAAATATTGAACTATGAAAGAATAATGCTCTCTTTTCTACCTTCATTGGTGTACATACACTGGCTATCTATATATGGAGACAGTACTAATACAATACTCCAGATCTTTGAATTTTGCAAGTAGTATTTTTCTTACCATTAGTAAATGTGTACATTAACCCACTTTTTACTGTTTTTGGTTTTTGTTTTTAATGCTAAGAATATTTAAAACTGCCATGAGAAGTTTCTGCTGGTTTGTTTTTCACATGATTTTTGTAGATACATATACTTTTTAAAAGAAAAAAGTTTTTCTAAATTGTCAGGGGAAAAGGAGAATGAGGTCAAAATTTTTTTCATATTTCCTTTTAAAGTATGGTTTTCAACTTTTTGAGAATCAAATTGGGGGTCAATCATACAGATATAAATGTTAAACTTTAAAGTAAATAGCTAAGGGTTCCTTGGACAAGGGGAAAGTAACTTCTTAGTATAATTTTTGATCACTGACTAAAGAATCTATAGAACATATAAAGAATATATATAACTAAAAAATATATATAAGATTTAAAGTACATTTGTCTGCCCTTATTTTAAAACCAAAAAAAAAAAAAAATGAAACAAGAACTCAGGAATAAACACTCTTTAGAGAAAGAACCTTAGTGCAAATGCAAAATATAATTTAAATTGATTTCCTTCACTGGCTAAACAGTCCTGATTTTGTTTAAATTTAATTGACTTTTATCAGGTTAATTTGAAAATATTATAGTGACTACTTACTGTAATAATGCTGATTTGGATGTAATTTCTTAGGAAAACTGGTCAATACATCTTAAACATCAGTGTGCAAACAGGTTCATGCTATCATGTTAGTAAATGATGGATTACATATGTTTGCATTGTCACATGAATTACACCCATTTTTGAGTTTTTTGAGGAAATGCTGGATTATAACCATGGGGAAGGGGGAATATAAATATTAACTTAAAGTTTAGGGTGAAGTTAATTGCAGATGCCTTTAAATATCTAATTTTCACAGTCACGTAAGTCTTTCTGCCTAGTAGAAAAGGATGCTGATCTGGAAAGTGGAAGGAAGTGAGAGGTCATTGGTCCACCAGGAACCTTTGTGGGAAGGACCAGACAACACCATTAGGAAAACGTGCCTTTTAAAAACTCAAAACATAAGTATTACCTTACCTCTCTGAAATAATGATACCCTCTATTAACATGGTGAAATTGAAATGCTTAAGAAAATTGTCCTGAAGTTGGAATATTGGTAATAATTTGCTAGATCTGCTACCTCTACTATATCTGCTGCCTGAAAGCAATTTAAATTTCAGATATATTTTTTAAATATTTTGTTGGAAAGCTTAGAGAATTGCAATTAAAATGTGTATGTATGTACATATGTTTATATTCTCTGTGGGCATTTCCTCAGCCCACTTTATTAATGCTTTATTTTTGTCACACTGCAGCCTCAATCTAGTCCCCAAATTGTAAAATTATGCCATTCCACACATTGTGTTTAATTTGTATTTCAGCCAAGAAGAATTACACACATACACATTTTGAGTATCTTTCTGACACCGATGAAAGGATTTAAAGATATCAAACTAGATTAAAATAGCTCAAAAGAGACACAGGTCAAACACTGAGGCATACCTATATCCATGAGGTGAAGATTTATATGATGAAAGCCAGTAATAAAGATAATAATTTTCAATGATTTCTCAGATTTTGTTGGTAGATTCATAAAACTGATCATCCTCACCATTTTTTTTCATTAAAGCACCCCACTCTATCACATTCTTAATTATATCGAATTTTGTGTATGAGCACTGAAGATCACTTGCCTATTCCTTTCTTTTCTCTTCATAACTTAATGTCAAATTGCAAAATTGAAGTATTCCTCATTTTGTATTGGAATGTGAAGTCAAGGCTTCCACCTATAGCATTTCTTTAACACATCTAGAACATATCTTTTCTTACCAAGGTGGCTGCAAATGGCCCTATCTGCATGGCAACATTAATTTAGAGTAAGGAGAAAAATTCAAATTTCTATAGGCATTCCTGATTCTATTCCAAGCACTGGGATCGACTTGTATAACATTCACAGTACTTTCATCTACATCAAAATTTCTATAACTTGAAGATCCTAGTGAAGTACAAAGGAGTTATAGAAATTTTATGTAGAATAAAACTTTCATGTATTTATATAGGTCAAATCCCATAACAAGATAACGTTCCAAATATTTACTCTGACTTAGCTAATGTCTCTTTGAAATATGCTGCTTTTATTCAGGGCAGGGAGGTCTTTTTTGTATGGAGATGTTGGTTGTAATGATATTTATTCAGATAGGTATTTTACCACACACTCTTAGAGAAGTAGAAATGGTAATCATGTGTCATTACCACAATGAAAACATATGCAATTCATAAATTAGTAGAAAAACACAATGATTTCTCAAGTTAAATTGGTGGATTAGTATATATTAAATGAATATACTCTTATGTTAACAACAACCTAATTATGAGTCAAAACCATAATTAGGGGATGTAAAGAAAATGAGAACTGGAGACATATTGGCTGCTCATGTTTTCTAGTCATTTTTTTCTTCAGTCATTTAATTAGACAATTTCTTTTATTCTTCAAATGACTGATGGAACTAGTCTCTTTTTTTTTCTTTTTCCTTTTTAATCAGAACATGGCATTTAATAATCTACTATATCACATTTGATTATCTGATTGATTGGTGTGTGTGTGTGTGTGTGTGTGTGTGTAGTCTCTACGAATATAAGCTCTTCAAAGGAATATGCCACATTTTTGGTGAAAGTAAATATTTATTTGAGATCTACTATGAGCCAAGTCTTTTACATTTAATTTAATTATCATAATAGTGTTATTAAGTAGTTTTCATTCTCCTCATTTACAGATGTGGAAACCAAATCTCAGAGAGGACATATAATTTGATCAAAGCCATGTAATTAGTAAATGGTAGAGTAGAGACTCAAATACATTTTTTTTACCTCTATCTTCCTTTTCTGTTTTGTAAATATATATTCATACCTTTCTGTGTGCCAGGCAGTTAAAGGCACTGAATTTTGTTTCCTTCACATCACCTGTAACATTATATTCTACACAAGGAAAACATTGAGTATTTTCCTGGTTGTCTTAATAATTACAGGGGAAAAAAACTCTCTCGCCTTCATAAAGTGTCAATTTATGTTATAAACTGAGGCATCAGCTTCTGATGTGAATTCAGAGTGGTATTTCTTATATGGAGTCACAGAAAGTGAGCTGACTCAGAAAAGTAGACTTAGATTTAGATTTAGGTCCCCGCCCTGCCTTAACTAGCTTTGTCACTTAGGATTTCTGGTCCCTGGTTTCTCACTTGTAGAATGAGGAGAAGTGAAGCTCATTTAAGGTCACTTCATATTCTATTGCTTTAAATAAATTTGGATAATTAATAAATATTATTGATACTAATGATTATTTGAAGTATCCAAAGGAGGAAAAATGTATTTGATACTGCCAAGGTCTATTCATTGGCTAGTATCCATTGGTAATTAATAAATTGTATCCATTAACATACTGTTCTCAAAGTAAATACTTAGAGCTAGGTAAATTTTTCATTCATTGGAACTTGAATAAAGTCATCCAACTAAACCGAGAATAACCACAAGTCCAGTTATTACTGTAATTTGTTGTAATTTGTTGTGAAGCATATTTATACCATGTTCCTTTAGTAACCGTAGCAAGCATAACCATAAACAAAAACTAATATAATTATTATTTATTATTAATTTAGCATTGTAGGTTTACTCTGTTAATTTGCAAATTTGCTAGATAATCACAATCCCAAAAAAATCATTTTTTTTTGTTTCTGCACTAAATATCTAAATAACTATAACTTTATAGGTATAATTACATATAATATGATTATACATGCCAATATGTGGATAGAAATCCTATAAAATGGTTATGTGCTAAATATACATAATGAACTATAGAAATTTTACTGCAAGAGAGAACTATGTTAAGGAAGCATGAGTGATAATACTAAATATATATTTCCATTTTACTATCATATTTTATCCCTTCTAAAATGTACATTTTTTTGACATTTTAAACTTCTCTAAAAGAAGGATATGTCTAATAATTGGTAGTGTATCATAATAAACTATTTGGAGCAATTTTATTGCTTAGTGATTATAAAATACAGTTAAATCCTAAAATAAATGATATCTTAGATTTGATGAAATACAGTAAATCATAAATATTATATTAAAGTAGGTCTGAAAAAAATATACATATACCTACAGAAACTTCTACTAAAATTGTCAAAATGATTTTTGGTCAATTTTCAAAGGCAGGCGAATAGAGGCTTTATTTGTTCAATCATCACAGGGAATTACGATTGAAATGAGAGAAATCAGAGGTTTCTAGGTTTGTAAGTCTTCCATCTCAGTTTTCAGTCTCTTCATCCCCAACTAAGAAAATATGCGAAGACTCATAAAATATTTAAAAAGAAAATTTTAAAGCATCAGTTAAAATTGTATATTAGTATGCAGTTGTTTGTCTCTTTCTTAGTTGACTCTTATATTTTATAAGCAAAACACATTATAAGAAATGAGAAATTCTTTGAAACATATCTACTTTAAACTTGACTTCACTGAATGAGTATCTAAGATTTCCAGGCCACAGCGCCTCACTCCATCACTTGGTTCTCACCTACGTTTCAGGAGACCACTAAAGTCAAGTTCCCCTGCATCCTCTTGACCTTCTCCACTGTCATTAACAAAAGAAAAGCAAATCTGGGTTTAATGCTGAAATATATACCCAACAGTTTCCCCCAAACACTCTACATATAACATATATGCAATTTTGTATCAGCACACAAGTCATGAGACTACATCAACACAAACTATTTCTTTTCACACAAGAGACATTTAAAATTTTTGGAGTATGTACTTGTGGAAAAGTAACCATGAAGAGCTTGTGTTACTCTACGATTTCAGAAGACACGTTTTTTTGTAGATTGCATATATAAAACGGCTTAGATTTGTGTTAAAATGAATTAACACAAATACACTTTTGCCAAACAACACAAAGTACTTTGTTTTTGCAAGTTGCGGGGTGCTCTAGAAACATACCTGTGTAAAAAGCAAAGGACTTTTGCTGATCTCTGTCACCCAAGTCAAACAGAGATTGGCTTAGAGGGCGAAGTGTACCAATATCAAATATAAAAGTACAAAGCTTATATTCCAGGGTAACCTCTTGTGTCCACCCATAGATGAATCAGATAATGTGATGTCAATATAACATAAAAATGTAGCTAGTGCAGAGCTTTTTAAAAGATGCATTCCTTTCTGTTTTAAAGGGAAATCATTATAAGATTTTCATGTTCTTGTTAATAGTTATGCCATGTAAAGTGAATTCTTCAAAAATTTGTCTTTGAATTGTTGAGCCCTTTATTAGAAAAGTTTTAAATGCTTTCCTGTTGAGAAATGCATCTTAAATTAGGCATGCAGCCACCTTTGTGATTTCTTATAAACTCTAAATAGAAACTAAGGAGCTAACACTTACATGGCACTACATATTTACTTACTTGTTTAATTTTTTAATGAAGATTTTGTTTCCTGCTCTTTACAAATGTTAGTTATGGTTTCTAAGGAAAGAGTCTGTGGGTTTAAAAACAGTGTGTATAAAATGTAAGTCATACAAATCAAACTCAAATAATGTGTTTTTAAAATTTCTTTAATAGCAGGTATTTGGAGAAGACCTTTTGAAATAAACACATTTCTATTTTGTTAAAGCACAAAATTTGGTACGTTATGTTTCTCTCTCCTAAAATACAGTTGTACGTGATATGAGCATAGCTTCAGACCTCTGCATTTGCTGAACATGAATGGAAGGTGTATGGACACTAAAAGGATTTGAAAATTATGACTTTAAAAAAATACTAATTGACTGGTCAAGTAATATTAAATATCTTTTTAAGTAATTAAAAGTTTTATTTATTCATAATTCAGGAAGGAAATGTTCCTTTTAATTATAGACCAAATCATTGTTTTGTAGTTAGGGAAGATTTTCCTTACTCAACAAAACTGTATGTGGATTTAGTCATAGGAAGAACAAAACATTTGCTCTCATTCAGGAGTTTATATTATGAAAGAATTCAGTAGTGAGGAAAATAAGGGCAGAAAGGGCTAGTTACATTTCTCATAGACTAGACTTTTTTATTCATTTATCTTCCTTGACCTCCTGATTTTTCAGCCTTGACAGTTGCAAAATAAATCAAATAGGTATCTATATTTGTCTTTCTACAGTAGTTTTTATTCCAATGAAATCAGTGGTCTTTCATTTAATATAATTAAATACTTAAATAGTGCTAACTTCAGTAAGTAGCTACTTAATTGTAGCTTTCTGGGCACATTGTTTAATAGCTCCATAAATAATTTCTAAGTGAAAGGCAATATAAGTTTCTGACATTACTTAACTGATGCTATATAAGGTGTGTATCTTTACATATCTATCTTTCTTGGCCATTTGATGGGAACTAATTCAATTGAGGAAGAAGCCACATGTGAATATATTGAAATTGTGTATTTATAAGGCAACTCTGAAACCTGCAAAAATAAAAACTTCACCATAACAAGAATACTCTTAGGAATGATCAGTATGTACTTGATTTGGCCTTAAACCCACGGCTTTTCTAGAACACTAACTTTTGAATATACAATATGTTAAACTCCAGTGAAAAGAGTTGTTCTCATTTGGAACAATAGAGGGTAGAGGAAGGAAAAGTGTGTTTTGAAAATCCTCCACTTTTGTACTATACAAGAGCTACCTAGACTCCCCTTTTGAAGTTACCTTCTCTTGAAAGCAGATCTGATGTCAATGCTTGGAGTAGAGCCGGTCGGTTCTTTGAAAGAAAAAAAAAACAATAAAAATAAATACAATTAAGAAGGCTGTTTTGTGTTTAGTTCTTTTCCAGGCTGTGGGGATTCTTCAGATGGAAAGAAAGCCAAATAAAATGGGGCTGGCTTCGCTCCTGGGTGCCTGAGCTGCCGAGATACCATAACTTATCCTACTTCACACAGAGTTAATGAAAGGACGTTAGGAGTCACCTTAGTCCATTATCATTCCACCCACCTGCCCAACAGGGTCACCTGATGAACTTAAAAACAAAAACAAAAAAAAACAGCTTCTTCATCTCCCTGCTGGGGAATTTGATTCACCACATCAGAGATGGGTACTCAGAAATCAATATTCTTAAAAAGCCCTTCAAGTGATTCTCAGAGATGCCTGACCAGGTTAAGAAGCACTGACCAGGACCAGATCCCTACTTAATACAGAAATCTCGACAGCACCTTCACCCATGATCATGCAACCTTTCTTGACATCTCTCGAATGGGAATTTCACAACCTTCTGTTGTGTCTACAGAGCTTTAATGAAAGAGTTTCATCTAATGTTAAGGCAAAATTCACCTCATGATTTCCACCTTTTGATTCTAATCTCCCTAAATACATTCCAAATACATAAAAAATGACCTTTTTCCTTTTTCTGTGTGACAGTTTCCTCTATTTATAATGAGTCATATATGCCCAACTTCCTTCACCCACACAATCAAGCTGAATAGGGTGTGGTTTCTGAATTTCCCACCCTTCTGGTTACTCTATTCCAGAAGGGATCCTAGGTACGGTGCTCATGTCCGAAGACATTACTCCCAATGTGGAATATGTAGCATGCTGCAGAGAGTAGTATCGTTTCCTAAACTTAGATTCTATAACACTTATAATGGCCCAGTTTTAAATTATAACAGCTTTGTCTTTTGTAGCTATATCACACTTTGGATTCTTCTTAAGTTTGTGATCTTTGCTGCCGGGTTAACTTTCCCTTTGTATACTTAGTGAAGTGTTTTCTCCCCAAATCTACATGTACAACTTTACATTTATCCCTATTAAATTCACTCTGAGCAGTACACAGAGCATGTGGATGGAGAACTTCCATATCTGACGTTAATGCTTCTAAGAGAAATCTTTTCTTCCCCCTGAGTATCTTGACATCTTTGTACCATATTAACTTATCCCCAAACCTGAGTGGGAATAAGTGGACTTAATGAAACTGGTACATCAGTAGCAGCAAAAAATGGCAACAGCTCTTATCTGAGAGATTGGAATATATAGCATGGACAAGAGATACTTGGCAATAAAATCCCCACATTCCATTAATAACTGGTCTCATAACAATTTAATTCAGCAGGCTTGCTGAGACTACCACAATCAGAAACATATAGTTTTAAAGGAAACTTTATTTCCAAAATCTCATAGTATTCAATGACCTTCTTCTCTTCTATCTCCTCACACTCCATTAAAAAAAGACATCACATTTATCCAGACAAGAAGGCTCTCTTACCATGTACTTCAAGATCGAATGAGCAGCTGTCAAACTTATCCTTATAGGTGACCTCACATCTGTAGTTCCCTGCGTAGTTCTCTTTGGCCTTGATGATCTGCATCTCGAATGTGTATACCTGCAATGAAATGCATTCGGACACATTTCAGCCCTTCCTTGCCAACAGAAAGATCATCACATTTCACTTATTTTCCAAGGTCCTCAGCATTGCTTTAAAAACATGTCTGTATATGGAGATTCCAGTAGAGTTTTCTCAATAGAGGAGGGGTCAATGTGTCCCGCATCCCCTGGGCACAGCAGGACAAGACGACAGAATGTAGACATCAGAAACAGCAAATCCAAAGAATTTTCTGGGACTAAAATCTCTCAAAGCTGAATGTGAACATGACCCCTTACCCACACAGAAGGAATGAGCTAGCCAAGCTCCTGTGCCAGGAGTCGGGGCCATACCCGCGTTTGCCTTTCGAAGGTCTCCTTCAGCTGCAGGTGCTTCCCAGCTTTGCTGGCCAGGTCCATCCATTTCCCTTTGAACCATTTGACAGTGGGTTTTCTAAGAAGGTCTTCAGCCTTGACTTTGGCCATAAAGGTGATGTTTTCACCTAGAAAAAGCACAAGCAATTCAGACTGGTTTAAAATTTGCCATTTGTCTTGCTCTTAGGTAGAAGGAGTCACACAGGAGCTCACTGCACATATTATAGTGTGACTGATACCCCTGGAATTGTGCAAGGGAATGGCCTTGATTTTTATGAGTACTTCTAGGATGCTCCAACTTGTGCTGCTTTTGTGGTTTATGGAGCACAAAAGGAACAATAGGTCAATCAGTAGAAATAATTTTTGTTTGGTTTTATATGAAATAAAAATTTGAAAACCTACAAATTATATATATATATAAATTGTTTCAAACCTTTTTAAATAGGCAAATAACTGTCTATCTGTTTGAATCGACTGATTACTGATTAGATCAAAAGGACATCAAAACCCTAGCCCAGGGGCCAGCCCAGCATCTGGTGTCTTCCATAAACACAAGGCGAGCAAACATTTCTGTTCATATGCAGTGTGCTTCTACATTCTAGACCTGAAAGAATACAGTCAGCCATGCACATGTGTGCATAATATTTGGTTCAGTGTCAAAGACTATTTCTGATCTCAATGTATTTAAAAAAAATTATTTAGTTAAAATTCCTGGACCCCATGTTGTTCTCTAACTCACCACTTTGTTTATTTCCTTCATGGCACTTGGCTTTTGTGATTATCTGTTTGTTTAATTTCTTGTTGTCTGCTCATCCCGTTAAAACTGTAAGTTCTGAGTGCTCGCATGTTATACTCAGTATACAGAACAATGTTTTAACAGGAGGTATGTAATCAATATTTCTGAATGAATATTTCCAAAGTTGAACCATCTGTTCAATTAGCTTCCTCTTAGATGCTATACATTATGATCTAGTATGTGTGTAGATTTGTCATTATCCTATGGAATGAGATGTGTCATAATGATAGCAAACACTGGCTCAGAGTTTTAAGATATGCCAGGTACTGTTCAAAGTACTACACAGGTGGTATTATCTTCATATGATAAATAAGGAAACTGATTCAAACCCAACCTGGTTCCAAGGTTCAGGTTGACCTTAACTACTACATGCTAAAGGGTACTGAAAGCATAGCTGTCACTCACTTTTTCAGGTTATATAAGAAGGATTTAATATAGGCAAACAATGGATTATTATTCAGCCATGAAAAGGAAAGGATGGACTGGTTCCTGATGCAACTTGGATGGATGTCAAAACATTATGCTAAATGAAAGAAGCCAAGCACAAAAGGTCACATATTGTGATCTTTTCATTTCTATAGCTATCCAGAATATTTATAGACATTTACAGAGACAAAGCAGTTCAGTGGCTGCCAGAGGCTGAGGGAAAGCAGAATGGGGAGTAATTGCTTAATGCAGGGAGATGGTTTCTGTCAGGGGTGACCGATATGTTTTGGAACTAGATAGCGGTAATGAATGTACAACTCTGAGTCTACTAACAGCCACTAGCTGTTCATTTTAAAATGGTTACTTTTATAACATGTGGACTTTACCTACAATTTAAAAGAAGCAGGATTTGATGCTTGGCACTCACCAACTTTCACTGTTCCTGTCTGAGGCTTTTCCACAAACAGCGTGGACAGCTGAGAGTTGGCATTCTGCTTGTCATGATCCTCTGTGCCAGGTGATTCACCAAGAGACCATTCTAATGAGCAGAAAGGAGAAAAAGTGTCATTTCAGGACCAGGTTTTTCACAGGCAGACTTACCTGAGTTTGTTGTTCTCATCAATGTTGAAGCTTTTTTTTGTCTAATAAACCTGGATAAATGTAATATCATTCTTTCCGTCCATCTCCCCTGTAGCCATCAGTAGAGAGTGACAGATTCCCATTCTTATAGGGATGTCTCTTTCATGATGGAATAAAGGAATATTTTCTAGTTCTTAGAAATAGTAAAACTTTTCATGTAGATTGTTACTTTGTCTTTGTTGGCAGCCATGTTTCCTTTATTTCCCCATACTCCCTGTCCCCTGACAGATAAATAATGGTGGAAGTATGTTAAAGGGATACGCTAAGTATTTTTCCAGGTGACAGACTTGAGGCTGTATCTTACAACAACAGGCTGGGATGGGTCAGTTTGCAGGTCAATAGGGAAGGGTCAGACAACAAAGCTTGGCTTGGCATTTGTAAATTCCTTGCTATTGCATAATTAGACATTCTATTAGTGTTGTATAGATGCAGCCATAGTTTGACAATTAAGTAACAGGTCATGACCTGCAGGTACGAGTTTCCGGAATACTTAAGGAGTGTCCTAAAAGCGGGGTGGGGGAAGAGAAAAACAAAGAAAAAAGACTCTTTGAGGCTTTCCCATGAAGAGAGAGAACCTGGAAATAAAGTTATTTTACATTTTCTAGTTTGCACTCCATGTGCTTAGCTTGGATTAATCGTCAGCCAGCTCCAATGCGGAGGCTAGGAGAGAGAACTGTAGATAGATACCCCCTCTGTCTCCAAGAGCTGAATTCAGAGAAGTTCAGTTTCAGCTGCTTAATAACTGAAAAAAAAAAAATGCATGGTTGCCAGCTCTACCTGTTAATGTTTCTTGAAAAGAAGGAAATACAGATTTAGTTATTTTAGTTGTCATGTATCAATCATGCTTAGTACTTCTATCCATAGGAAACCATCATTTTTACAATAAAATTTTACAATGAAGTTATATGATTACACAATTTTTTAAATAATCAAGTTGATGTTAAAATTCTATGTTGTGTGTGTCTGTGATATTAATAATAGTGAATAGTGGTCATTTACATTTGAAACATGAGGGTAAGACTTTTCACTTTTTTGTTCATTTCTGTACCTACAAATGCCTGCAAAAATGCCTGGTCCATAGGAGGCCCACAGTAGGATTATAGTAGGCTCTCAAATTTGTTGAGTGAATGAATGACCTCACAGAATTATAGCACAGCTGACAGGATGCATTGTAGATGTTTTATCAACTGTGTGTGAAGTTCTATAACAATATGAATTATCTTCTTCAGTACACCTCAGAATGGAGATTTTTAAAAGTTTCTTAATCTCTGTGTATTTCTCAAATGTTAAATAGTTATAGTAAAATGAACAAACCTGTATATATGTAGCTAGATTCTTGAATTTGTGTGTGCTTATCATGCAAAATTGTTTCTCGATACATTAGTTTTCTTGTAAGAGGAAATGTAATGAAGGATTGCTATTTGAACTACAAACTGAATAAAACAAAAATTAGATTTAATACGGCTTCAAAAAATGAGGTCATTAGTGATTGTATTAGGATGGGGTCGGGATGCCTTGCTCCAGGCGCGTGCTCACCTGAATCTTTTCTTTCCAGGGCCCGACTACCCAAACCTGAAAGGAAAACGTGATTTGGATGCTGCAAGGGGGAGGGGGATGAAAATGGACTGCTGACTTCAACATTCTTGGCTTCCCCAAACCCTCTTCTGATGATGTGTAGAAAAAAACTAGAAGTTGACTTGGATGAAAAATTAGTAGAGCTTCGACTATGAAAACATCTCTAAAAATATGTGTTTTATTTAAATACCAATAATAAAAGGATCTTAATAGCTAAAGAACAGGAGTCAAGGGTACATAGTTTCAAATGGAAGACAAACATGTTGCCCTTGAAGTTTATATCCAAGATATATGAATCTTACTTATTTCACATAGGAATCTTCTTTTTAAAAATTTTCTCACGTAAAACAAAAACTTGACTTTAGAGACAACATTTTCCGTCTTTGCACTGGCACTGGCAAAACTGATGCCCCTGCTCCGTGCATTGTATCAGCAAAGTGCTCTTCCTTTTCTTTTCCTTTTTGTCAATTGATAATAAGTAAAGAAGGGATTGGAATCATTCTAACCTGGAGGCAGGGCATTAGGTGGAGAGGCTTCCTCTTCGTCTGAAACAAGAAATAGGAATACAAAGTCAAGGAGAAAAGGACTTCATCCCAAGTATCCTGAGAAAAGAGAAATCTGAAAAAGAAGAACAGAAACTACACAGAACACTTTGAATGAATGAGTAAGCCTTAGAAGGCTTGGTACCTGAAAGATTAAATTTGAGTATTTCAGGCAAAAGAGAAAAAACAAATAAAAAGGTGAAAGAGTAGGGTAATTCAAATGAAAGTGTAAATTAAAAATTGAAACTCTATGCAAATGTTTTATGTACCTGTAGGTTAGGGGAAAAAATATGACCTTAACAAAATCAACAACACAGGTAGTTTTTTTGAGTTCTTATTTTATAACTAAAGCCAACTAGAGAGATAATTCATACACCACAATCATTTGAACACAGATGTAAAAACATATATGTACTGTTTGAGAACCTGTTACTCCCAACCCCCAAAAACTAATGATTAATTTTCCTTCTATTTTTAAGAAACAAAAGTCAATATTAACTAATATAAATCAATTTATAATATTTACTGAGTTCTCCAATGACTGTTTTAGAAACTTTATAAGCATTTCCCCAAGATTTTATTGATGTTGGCCAATGCTCTATATGATGTTGGTCATCCACATTTGTGAAACTTAAAATATGCCCTGAAGTGTATATGTGCAAGGCATTGAATAGTCCCTTTTTCTAAAATGTCTGAATGTTAAAGTGTCTTTACATTTTAGATGCTTAAATAGGCATTTGGTGTTATCTGAACCTCTGCCTCTCTCTCCCCAAAACATGAGGACTAGTGTTACTATAAATAATAATAACCTTTGTAGTTAAAATACAAGAATAATTGTAGATGTCAAAATATAGATTTATAGGACTATATAAAATAGGATACAGTAAACACATGCATATAACTGTTCATTAAAAAGTGTTTTAAAAATTTTGTGAAAAGAAAAAGTAAAATAACACATTTTTGTATAATCTATTAGAATATTTATCATAATTATTATTTACAACTATCGACTAGGGATAGGTTTTATTACTTTTTAAGAAAATAATAAAGTAATACATAGGGAACCTAACATGATATCTTCAGAATCCAAGAGGTGATTGACTGGATACTATGAGAGTTAAGATTCTTCAGAGGAAGATTTCTCTGGTCAAAGAAGCTTGGAAAATGTTAGGCTAAATAAAGCTTAATGCTTATATTTTGTTGTGTTGTGTGTAGGCATTTACTGTGGGACATCACCAAGCCTTCACTGTGCCGATACGCACTGGCACTGGCGCGTGGCAACAGAAATGATATGGCTGGTGGCATTTCCCAAATTTAGTTCATTTTGCATCCTTTTCTCCTAGAATGTTAATTAACATTTCACAGAATCATGTGTTTGTGGGAGTATAGGTATTTCTGAGCTATTAACACAATTCTGCATTTCAGAAAACAATTAAAATTTTACATAACAAAAAATAAAATACCTTGCATTTAAAAAATATTATTTATCATAAATTTAATTCAGTGTTAGTATTTTTTAAACCTATTTGAAGACTTTTATTTACTGAACGATGTAGAGAAGCTTGATTTAAAGTGCCATAAAAATTCTTGAAAATACAGTTTTAAAACTCAACCAAATCCTAGAAAGGAACTTCATTTATTATATGTAAACCAGAAAATAGAACCATTTTGAGTCAAATGAACATTTTATATAGGTTTTGTGTGCTTGTTTTGCGCCCAGGGCCTCCTGAATCCTTGAGTTAATTGTTTAGAATGCTAAGTGATTGAGGAAAAATAATTCACATGCTTTCATAAAACTAAAATGAAAAGATAATCTATTTTTTAAAGCAAAAATTTTATGAATGAGTAGTTTCAGTGTCCACTAAATGGTAAGACTATTTTGGGGAACATGCACAATTATTTTAGGCTATTGAGGCACCACATATTAAAACAGTGCTTTAAAGTGTCATGGCATGATCTAGATAATCCATCTTATGATATCATTGTATGATACTTCCAAACAGCAATTACTTCTTAATTGACAATATTTGATTTCTTTTACATACATTTTTTAATTTATTAAAGTGCTAGAAAATAAAATTAACAAGCTCACTTTTCCCCTTTTTATAAAAGTAGTTTTGGTCCTGGCATCCCTTAAGATTAGGAAATGAAGTTAAGCTGTTGAGATCCTGACCTGGAATTCTTGAAAAGTTGCCTGGCTGTATTTGGTTAAATTGGAAGAAAATGAAAGTTTTCATTGTTTTTCTTTACCATGGAAAAACAGGTTCTACTGCTAGAAGGGAAATTGAATATCCAAGTCTTCTGGATTGTGCCTAATTCAACAACACATGTATGAAAGGCACTCATCCTGCAAAGAATATTTTCAAAGAAAACAGAATAAAAAATACAATATGTAAGTCATATTTTCATCTATTTAAAAGTGACTACAATGACGATGAAAACAAACACGTCTGTTTTTGGCTCTTTAGAATACAGCACACATGAAGACATGGACCCAGAGCAGCACAGTTATATCCCCTAGCTACATAGAAGGAAAATTTACCAAAGCAGAATTTTATTTGTCATGGGAAAATAGCATTTGTAAAACCGTAAAAATAAGTCTTTTGACAACTGATGTTCCCAGGGAAGAATGCCTAGAAAGTAGAAAAAGAAATTGGCCTCATATTACAAGCTGGAGATTTTAGGGGGTACACATGAAATCTGAAATTCAAATTTAGAGACAGTAGAATATATACATTCTTATAATTTTCCACACTCTCTTAAACATGAAATAATTTATACCTATGATTGAAGTTGCCTTTTTAAATTAAATTTTAAGTAAAACAAATTAGAAATTATTATTGAGATTTTAGAATAAAGACTAAAAAGCATATGAAATAAAAATATATATGACTGTAAACAAGCCTCCGTTAGATATTTTGATTTAGACAAATTTATGAATTCCTCAAGCAGGATAATCAGTTGTAGTAATTATTGGCATACATGACCAAAAATGATAACAGTAACAGCAACCACCACTCCATAAAATCAGAGCTAACATTAATTTATTGTGTTTTGAAGCATTTGATTAATTTATCATATTTCCTTAATGAGATAATGCATGCCTTCATTTTTTGAAAGTTTGAAATCAGTCTTTATTTTATAATAAATATGTTTATTTAGTAAATTTTTCTCCCAAATCAACTAAAATCAATGTTGTATCTCATAATGGTTTTGTTTTAAAATTGAAAAGCATGGTAATATTAATTTTTTAAAAAGTTCATTATGAAAAAATATGTAATTAGAATACATACATTAAGCACAGAAATGTTTTAGTAGACAGCTATCTGATACTTAAAGGTAAAATTGCACAAAAATATTTTAGCATGCTAGTAAAAAGTATCAAGATCATGTTATTGCAGATGTAAAGGAATCTAAATGAAAAAACAAAGTTTTAAATTATTCTTTTAATTTAAAAAAATCATATTTAGGAGAAATTTGCTGGAACTTCTGCTGATTCACTTCCTTCTCTGCTAACCAAACTCATGTCAAAAGAATGATGCTTTATCTCATCATTCTTATGTTATGTGAGATCTTTAATATACACAAGTTTCATTTACGACAGTTTATGTGATAATGTTAATGTTAATGTCTGGAAAAAAACGGTTTTTACTTCTTTTGACACGATTACCAAAAGCAGTTATTCTTCTGGAAGAAAAACAAAAAGAGGCAGTAACTATCCCAATTGGGCTCACCAAAAAAATATAGACTATAAATTAATAAAATGCAAAAAAATAAAAATTAAAAAATATACATTAGAACACAGGCATTGAAATGAGTACTGATCTTTAATGTAGTCTCTGATTTTAATGCTGGCACATTTGCAACCACCCACAGGACCAGTTTTGACACTTCCCACAGGGCCAATTGTTGAGCCACAGAAGAGACTCAGTCTCATTACTCTCCGTTCACATACAGTGCTGGTGGACCAAAAAAAGCATGATCCCATTTGAGCACCCACATTATTCTCTACTCATGGCCCTCCGTGACAATTGTCTGCTTCCAAAGCTGAAATCCACTGTCCTTGATGGCCTTTCTCCTTTCTAAAGCTCCCTAAAGTAGGCTCCAGGACCCAGCGTCAGACCCCGACCTGGCACATAGCTGCCTCTGAATACTCTCTGAATAAATGAACTTTAGAATAAAATGCAGATCTTTGGCCCCGCTGAGGATATAAAAAATAATCTATATCTGCATTGTATTGATTTGTCACCTGTCATTATTTTGGAAGAATTCTAAGCCACAGTAGTATTATTTTCATAAGAACATTACCTCCCTGAATGATCCAAAAGGGATTTGCACATCTAAATTCTGGTATTGCTGTTTGGTTAAACACATCTTTTTATTGCCATCTCTATTGTTTCATTTCCAGGACAAAGTGGGCGGTATTAAGGAACAGGATAGCTGGATGGACAAGTCCAGAGGCAAATACACAAACCAGCAAATAGTAAAGCCCCTTCCTGGGAAATCAGCTGTTTCCCAGACAGAGACTCTTAGTAAATCTGAAAAGTTGGCAAATCTACTCGCAGGCACCACTTGCAAGACTGATGTCAGAAGCAAACAACATTCTATGGCTACAAAACATTTCCAGGCTGTTGCAGAACGATTCAAGCAATCTGGGAATGATAATAAGGTTATGTTGCTATGAATAATGTTCTCAACAGTGACAGTCTTGGAGCTATTAACAGATATACTTCAACCAATTAGATAAGGGACTAATTAAAGTATAAAAATATACTAATATCCAGGTGTGGCCATTTTCAATTGCTTTAAGTGAGGTGGTCTGTTCTGAGCAAGAGCACTCAATGCACAGCGTCAGTGTCTCGTTCTGAACCTCTAAGAGTAGGCGTGGGGTGGTCTTGGGATCCCCAGCGAACAAAAATACAAATCCATCTAGATTTTCTGTATGATCAGCAGCTAAGCCAACTCAGAAATTAAATTGTTCATTCATCCTACAGGTATTTATTAGGAAATTGGCTTGTGCAACTCCTTGCCAGACACCGAGAAAAAGGAGATGGGGGACCCAAAGAGGTGTTAAGACAATGTGCGTGACTATCAAAAAGCTTACAGCCTGTTAGAGAAAGGAGTGAACCATTAATATCTGATTAAGTGGAGAAAAGAGTGCTTGAACAACAGGGACACTAAGTCTAAGAGAAATCAGGAAAAAAAGGAGAGATGAAAGTCAGGGGCAAGCTGTATAAAGGAGTGAAAGCTGAGCTGAAAGGTTAAAAAACAATTAGATGGGCTGAGGGTAGGGGGAGGGTAAAGGACGAGAAAGGACGTTCTAGACAATGCTGGAGAAAGGTCTGTTGCACCTGTTGATCTTGTTCACGTTCACGCAGGTCTTCTTTCTCAACCGAGGCACACATTCAGCAATGTTTATTGTGTCTACTTTTTGCTTAAATTTTTTTTTTGAAAATGTTCTGTCCTCAATGAAAGTGAGTAATAGCTGAAAGATTTGTGTATTTAGAAATAACTTCTCTTTACCTACTGTCTTTTTTTTAGGGATGTTGCTTTCTATCCTAAATTGATTTTCTTCCTGGGCATGTAGAGCAAACATATACACTGCAGTTTATATAGTTGGGCATGGGACTGCATGTGGCCATGGCTTTGCTTAACTTTTGCAAATATCAGAAACAAATGCCACTAATTTCAGGATGCCCTATCTAGTCATCTGACTTTGCTTTTTCATCCAACTGTGTTCTGCATACAGATAAAAAGCTTTTTATTGATTGGTTGGTTGGTTCTTTTAATATACAGAAAGACATTTTCTCCTTTAAGCACACAAATATAATATGATGACTTTTCAGATTAAGGGTCAGGCACAGGCTTTGTTTAAACGTTGACAGTTTGCCCTGTGGGATTACATCATTTGCTTTGTTGGTTGAGCCTTACAGCCTGGCCCAAACACCTTTCCAAATTTGGAAACAGAGGTGTATGCCATCAGCCTTGTAGAGAATAATGTTACAATAACTTCAGCCAGGATGCCCAAACATCCTTGAACCATCTTATGAAAGGAGTTCTAGGAGTTTGCACTGTCTGCATTCCATAAGCAAATAACCTTCAGACTGTGGCTCATGTGGCCAGTATTAGAATTCAGGTCACTCTCCAAGGGAGCCACTCAAGGTCGAGGACAAGTGAGCATACTAAATGTATTCCTTTATGAGAGTGTAAATTCAAGTTAGCTGAAGAAAAGTGGTCCAATGGACTGAAAGAAAGAAAAAAAGTATTTTACTAATGTACAGAAGACAATAATATCATAGGAATTAGGTAATGAAACACAACATAGTAAGAAAAGAGAGATACTTAACATATTTTCGGGTGGTGTCCAGAAAAAAAGAAAAAAATTATATTGTAGTCAGGAAATAACTTGTTATTCTAAAATTCAAACTATGTTATTAATTACACAAATTAAAACATGAACTTATAAATAATGATACAAAAATATAAAGCAGAATTGTCAAATCTGCCTCTGTAAAAACTTCCTTCTGTTGAAGACTAATGATCCTTAGTTTAAGACAGATAATCAAAAATTACAATGACTTCCACCATGGGGAGACAAAGGAATTAGTATTTCACAGATCTATCTGATAAAATTATCCATTTTTTTAAAAAAATTGAGCTATCACCATATAAAGTAAAAACAGAATTATATTGCAAGAATAAATGAGTTTACAAATCAACAAGGAGCAACATGATGCTTCCTCAAGGTTGTCTTGTTCATCTACATAAATCATTACATAAATCTACAAAATATATGGTCAGTGTTACAAAATGAGATGCTGGCCTTCAGAATTACTAGTGAAACCTGGAACAGTTCACACAATAACATGAAAATATTCAGTTAAAGAAAAATCTGGGCAATCCAGATAATTTTCCAAATTCGTACGTATAACCTTAAAAAGGCCAGACACCTCTTTTCCTTCACATGCACATTTGAACTTGGATAATACCAGTTAATTTTGCTGGCATCTCAACAAGTGTTTGTGATATTTTTATCATTGTTGTTTTTCTTTCAGAAATGTGTGTAATAAGGCTCCATTTGTCATTATGCTGATTGGGTTGAGCAGATAAGATACAAAGGAGGAATACTTAACCACACAGATGAAAGATAAAGAGAAATTTCACAGCACTACCATGGCAATCATTACTGACCTCTTTCTGCTTCTAATTTTATTGAATTAAGTCTCATTCTTTCTCCCTTCACTCACCTTTTGGTGGTGCAGTTCCAGCTTCCTTCTCTTTATTTGGTTCTGTGTGGAGAGTACAAGCACATTTTTAAAAAATGTCTTAAGGAAAGCATTCTATTGTGTGATGAGCAATGGGGTGGGAGGAGAAATAAATGACAACAGACAGATCATAAATGATGCTTACATTTATTATGCTGTACATGAATTATGAATTTGGGAATCACAATGTAGAGTCACATTAAACTTAATAAAAGCAATTAATTTGATCACTTTTGAAAAAAGTATACAAAGAAATAATCTAATACAGATTTTGTTTAAATACACTTAGCTGCTGTTATAACATGCAACTGCACGTTATAATATGCTGTGTGGAAGTGAGTATAATATGTGAGGCATGCTCCAAGGGCATACTTGGTTAGCACACGATACTTATAAAATATGGGTCATTTCTTTGTACACCCCAACAAAGAAACTGACTTTTTAAGGAAGTTTGACCTATGTAATAATCATTGTAATACTTTGGATTTCTAAATAATATTATAGTAAGGAAGCAGTGTATAAAATCTGTAATTGTACAGTAGTTTCACATTTCAAAATATTTTGGGTTGAGCAATATCAGAGCAGTAAAATCAGATTTTATCAGTTGAGACCATCTAATTTGCATTTGTCTCTGTTCAGAATCATATTAATTTAGATACCTGTAAATGGTGCCTGATTTTTGGTATATATAAGAAAAGAATTGTTTCAGGCATGAATTCTCTCTTTTTTTGATTGACTAGAGATCTGAATCTTAGTTAATTAATAAAGGATCTGGGTGGAGACTTGTTTGAGCAACAAGAAGTCAGTATTGTGCAATGAATATGGAATCTGGCATAATACAGGAAATTCTATAGTGGCCCAGTGACAGCTACTGATCTAAAGCACAGAAGGGAAATGTTATATGTCTGTAATGGCCTGCAGGTTTCAGTGTACACATGGCAAAAATACATCTGTAAATGCAAGAAGGCATACCAAAGAAGTTCCTAAGAAGAATGTCACACATCTATAGTGGTTAAAAGAAAACTAAACTTGAATTTGCCCCTGTTTAAAACTCAGATGGCTCTGAGCCTGTTCCATTCATTTTGATGCATAGCGATGCTCTTCTATATTACATAAGGGTTTTGAATGTGTGATCCAGTAGTCTTAGCTGGACAAAGGGGCTCTTATGAGCAGTTAGATTTCTCAAAATGCCTTACTGAAAATGATCTCCAAGGTGGGAGAGCTTCATGATCCCCTTATAAATTTCCATGCAAAAAGGCCACCAGCAACTGAGGCCTTATTCAATTCCTGCTTTCAACTGGTCTGGACCGGTCTACAGTGGCCTTTCACCACTTGTCTTCACACCACATTGTCAATTCAAGTAACATGCATTAAATCACATACTGCCTTGTGAGATTCTTACAGTTTTGCTTATGTTTCATCATAGTGGTTGCTCTCCAGTCTGTATTTTATTTTCTACTTGGCTGTAAGCAAACTGAATAAAGAAAAATGTTTTCTACTTAGAGTTCCCCACTACATCTAGTACAGTACATTTGTACCTAGTTAATAAATATCTGTATCCTTCTGAAAAGTTAGGGCAGAGTTGTGCTCATGGTAAATGTCCTATGGATAATTCCTGAATGAATGCCAATTTCTTGTCCCATTCAAGGATGCAGAACATTGAGAGAGGGGAGTTTGGTAGCTTCATAATAAAATGCACAAAATTTGGGTTGCCTCCATGTTGGGGGTTACTGTCTGGGCAGACAAATGATTCTGGAGATCCAGCCTGGGAGTTTAACATTCCATTTGGGCTTGTCATTCTTTCAGCTCTGCCTTTTTTTTTTTTCCTTAGAGCTATGTAGATATAAAAGCAGACTTCACCTGTTGTGTTGCTGGGCACTGCCTCTACCTGTGAAAGAGTTCACTGAAACGATACTCCTTGTTTCTGTTGTTGTTGTTGGCCATCTGGTGAACAACAGGGTATTAAAAAACTGGAGAAGCTGGTTCTGATCTTGAGCCTTTGTAGAAACTCTCCAAGGAATTTTTGGAGGTGCTTGACGGTGGCATAGTTCAAATTGAGAAGGGGCTGCTAACCTTCCAGGGCTGAGGTGGGACCCGCTCCCCATGCTCCCAAGAAAGATGTGGGTTTTGTTTGCCCTTAGCTGCATGCACAAAAGCACTGCAAATCCTGCAGCCCCATAGAGGCTCAGCACTAAAACATGTGCATAACTACAACCTTGGCATAACCCCAAGGGTGTTATAAGTAGATGATGTATCATCCAGACGATACTAAACATGAGAGCGTTATATGAACATAATGTATTATTATTATTATTATTATAAACCTATCACAACTGTGGTCATTCAACTTCTCCTCAGGAGTAAGATTAAAGCTCACAGCTTCATCAAAGGCCAAATCATGCTGGAATAGACATCCTGTGTTTACAGCCCAAACGTGTGAGGTGGTGGTTTTACTTACCTTCTGGGGGTGGGGCTGGGGCTGGGTCTGGCACTTCATTTTCTAGAAATAAAAAGAGTAATGAAAGTGTTAGGCTCAAATATCACAGAGAAAAGCTACTTTCCACAGCCCCAGGCTGCAGTCACCTTACTCCAGGCAGCCACCTTACCTATACCTATAAGACCGATGAAGCAGGAAAAGCATCAACCTGTGGCATCAAAAGGCCCAAGACACACTGCCTTCTGGTGTATGGTATGAGGTGAGGTTTTGAATGCTATTATGTAGATTTCCGAGAAGTGGCATAGCGCACTGATGGGCAGAGCACCGGTAAAATGAGGATCCAGGTGTCTTTGCCACTTAGTTATCCTCTCAGGTGGGGCATTTAATGGCACTGAGCCTCTTTCTATTCTTTGAAAAAATGAACACAATGTCACCTATCTTATATGCATGAGGTTGCTGTGTGGATGAAATGAGACACAGCGAATGGCAAGCATGTCCCTTAGAGCCTAAGTCGCTCACCTCCGGTAGAGCCTAAGGTGGAATTGGTGCTCGATAAATGAGACCTCGCTTTCCTCAGAGAACAAGGACACCACGGTGTCCCCGATATCATGAGATTAACCTTCTGAATGTTCCTGAAACCAAAGTCCCATGACTTTGCAACATTTGCTTTTGCAAGACAAACCATGGAAAACTAAATCAACCCCTCTCACAATCGTTTCCGGAAGTGCCTCTGCTGGCAGTAGATTTCCACCTACACTGGTCCTGCGTTTTCAGGGCTCTGATTTTGAGGTTTTGTACTTGGCTTTGAATATCCAGAATTATAGAGAAGAATGGCAGTAAAGCCTGTGAAAGAAACTTCTGTTAAAAAATATCCTATGTCTAAGGAGCTAATGGCATACCCCGTGACCAAAGGGCATAGAATTTCCCAGAGATGCCCAGAGCTGGGAATTAGTGACGTGTGTGAGAACCAGCTGCTCTCCTCCAGGGCAAGAGGAGGCAGTTAATGAAGGTGATCTCTTTTAAAATGATTTTCTGCCTGACAATTAAATATCAAAGAAAAGTTGTTGAATTATAGGCATTCTATGAGATCCCAGGAGCATTATTTTCATGTGAATCTAGAATATTTTTTTCCATAAGCGGCTCTTTCCAAGACAAGAGGACAATACCTCACAACAAGTAGTGTGGCCCAAGAGTCATCACTATGGGTAAGCCAAGTGCCTATTTCAGTCTGGGTAGGCTGGAGTGAGCATAGAAGAAGGAACGAACTACACGGCAACAGAAATCAAGAAAGCAGCAATGCAAGGCTGCCAGAATGTAGCAGCGTCTTCTTTCATCACTAATTTTTTTTTTTTTTTTGGTGCCAGGTATAAATTTCAATTTATTGTTTAAAAAAACCCAGCAACTATTTTCACTCGGATGACCATAAATAAATATATTAATATTTATTAATGAGGGAGAAAAAATATGACCCAAGAGGAAGAAAAAACATATAAACTTTCAGACTGGCAGAAAATAGCATGGCAGGACGTGATGTGGTTTGAAGATATAGCGAAAGACAAGTATTCCTTACATGGCATTGAGAAAAAAACTTGTTTCTTCTTTGCATCATGCAAAGAATCTTTAGTGCCAATGTCAACCAGAAGATAAAACATTTTATTTTCAGAGATCTGAGTGCAGAGGTGGAAATCAAATCAACATTAGACTTGTCTTTGGGTGAGTTGTTCCAGCATGCAGATACCAGAACACTGAGAGCGAGAAGCCAATTTGACACACTATCTTTTGGATATCTATCTGCTGCCCATTGCCTGAGAAAGTCTTCTCATTCTTTCTCAATATAAATTTCTCTGCCCTCCAGTCTCTTTTTCCCACAGCTGTAGGTATTACTTATGCCACAGCTAGGTTTCATCCTGTTATTCTATACGAGAGGGTCTCTGTTACTTTTTTGGTTAGGTCTACACTCAGGTTAGCAATCAAGGCCACTGTTTGCAAGCACTATCTTCCCTTCCCTCCTTTAATTTCACCCTAGTAGACTTTCTGTTCTAGAACTGATGTCTCTTTTCACCTCTGACCTTTCTGCTGCTGAGAAGAGTGATGATCTTCTCCCCAACAGACCTTTTGCATTTTTTCTACGTGTAATTCAGTCACACAGACCTAGATTTAAATCCTGACTCTACAGGATTACTCTTATTAGTCGTCTGATCTGGGGAAATTCTTAATCTCTATCAGCCTGGTGTCCTCATCAGTGACATGTGAATAATAAGATAAATGATCTTTCAGGGTGCTAAGCCTGTATAAAAAGCCCAACACGGTTCCTGGCCTGTAGATGAAGCTCTGTAATTTACAGCAATGACTATTATCATTACTGTCCTTTGACAATCTTTGTCTTTTCGACATTTTTCTTAAGATGCTCAGAGCTAGTTATTCCACCGTGTTCCTCTCCCTTAGTCTCTTGGCATTCTGGACCACATCAAAATACACTCTTTATTCACCAGCTATTTTTTAAATTATTTTTTGGTCATCTCAGTATTTCTACATTTCTTTTCCCTCCCAACTAAACAAGGACAGGGATCTTTCATTTCTTTTTTGTCTCTTAGGCACCTAATTTTATTGCTGAAAACACATTAAATGCATAGTGAATTGGTAAAAAAAAAAAAAAAAGAATTAAGAAGGGCTTCTTTGGTGACTGCATTTGAACTACCAAATTGGCCACATTTCCTTGGCATCTGTGTAAACCAAATCCCATTTTGTAAGAAAAGCCATGATTGCTTAAAATCCTGTTTTGAAAGTAAGGCCAAGGGTGAATTCTAATCAATAAATAAAAAGGAATTATCTTGAACATTGAAACTGTAAATGTGCCCTGAATGTGAATTCTCCATTTCCATCACATCTCTAAATCCAATATTCTTTCTGTGTAACAACATCCAAATCAGACCAAAGAATTTAAAGGGCTTAATTCAACTTCCAACAAATCCACAGAACATAGGTCATGAACAGCCAACTGTCAGATAGTCAGAACTGCAGAAACATTATAGTATATTAGTGCTGGTGCAGTTTTAGGATAGTTGCAGAAGTGAACGTAGAAGAATGCATGCCTGCCTGGTAGGTAGGTGGAGCCAGATCTTTATCTTCTTCAAATCATAGAAACCCCATTACTTTGCAGCCAGTGAAGAAATAAATAAATCACAACCACTTTTTGGCACTTGCTGCATGCAGGACCTAGTATATATTAACTCTTATAATCCTTAAAACTCTATGAAGTCATTACTATAATTACCCCATTTTACAGCTGGGAACCTAGACCATGTGAGGTCCCACAGCTCATAAAGAGTGGAGCCAGGCTCTGGCTCTTGTCTGGGTGGCACAGAATCTGGACTCTGCAGCATGGAGCTGCACTTCCTGTTCATACTGATGGAGGCAGAAGTGAACTAATGGACTTCTCGGAGCTATTACTGCATTTTTCCCACTGAATTGATGGGTCTTATTGACATGGCCACATAGCCTCGTATGGATGTTGCTCTGTCTGTAGTAGTGTGCCTTAATTTCCTCACCTATGTAACGGACACAATAGTAGGACCTATCTTAAGAGTTGTTGGCAGGAATGAATGAGTTCCCACAGGGGCAGGGAATATGGTACACACTGTATATTCTTTATCTCTTCATGGTTGTTATCATCATTACCAAAATTTTACTTTGACACACTTGCAAAAATTACACCTCTATCTTTTCTTACATGCCATCTACTAGGATTTGACCTTATTTTGATGTCTGTGGGCTGCATTATGTTAGAACATGTTTGGAATTGGAGTGGGGGATGAGGAAGCACCTGGGAACTGAACAGAGGAGGTAAGCTCCTCAGCCTCCTACTATAAAATAACGATTAATTTTGAGGAAATTTATGTGCTTTATAATCGAGTTTGCACAATATAAATAATTTGATCAATTACTCAATCCTGGTGGGACAGAAAGA
Source organism: Macroglossus sobrinus (assembly GCA_004027375.1). NCBI lineage: Eukaryota > Metazoa > Chordata > Mammalia > Chiroptera > Pteropodidae > Macroglossus > Macroglossus sobrinus. The sequence goes on along the minus strand of PVKZ01001770.1, from coordinate 41,728 downwards.
ATGAGAAGATGAACTCTCAGTAGTTTTCAAGGCATTTGAAATTCCAGCTTTCCTAAACCTGGAGAAATGAGGAAACAGGAGTGGTGAAGGCCAAGTAGCACATGCCTTAAACTGAAAACATATCATCTCAGGTAGGCTTCAAGGCCCCAGTAATAGCTCCTTTTGCATGGAAGGAACTGCTTCCCTATCTCTCTTACTTTAATTCACACTTTTGTATCTGACTTTGTCTACAGTTTTGCTCACTTCTCTCAATACCATTTGCATGTTCCCCAAATTCATTGGCTGCCTCTATAACAATAATTTATTCACAGCAATTTCCATAATACCTCACTAAATGGAGACCACAGTTGTACTCATGCAACCAAATTCATTGAGCTCCCATTATGAATTTAACAAGGGCCAGGGTTTGTTAAAATGACTAAAATGAGATGGTTGTGTTTAAGAAGAAGCTCACAGGTAAACAAACTGCCCTTTTCTACCAGTTTGAACCAGGTAGCTTTGTTCTCTCATAATATTAAAGACTCACCACCTCCAGGGCCCCTCTAGTGCTTCTGTGCAGAGATGGAAACTGCTCTAGGGCTTCTGAAACTGCTGTGTGCATACAGCTCATCTAAGAATTTGGTCAAGTGCAGATTCTGACTCTGGGGGTCTACAGGAGGATTCAAGATTCTGCATTTCTAATAAGTTCCTAGATGATGCTGATGCAGCCAGTTCTCAACACACTTTGAGTAACAAGTCTCAGATTCTGCCCTAAATGTCACCTAGTCTGCTCCATTTTAAATGAGATGGTGAATGCTAAAAGGTTTACAGTAGATGGAGAATTTTTTTCTCTCTTTGATCACAAGCTTCTTGAGGACAAGGCTTGTCTCCTCCTTTTCAAATTCTGCACAGCAGGTGCTCCATAAATATAGTTGACTGGCAGCCTGTTCCTACAAACACAAAAGCCTCTCCTCCCCGCTGCCAAGAAATAAAGAACTGGCCCCTGGCACTGTACTGGGTGCTTTCTTCGTCTACCTTACCCACAGGGAACACTATGTCTCCCATTGGTGACCCTCTTGAATGCACCCAGGCATTCACCCAATCCCATCATTTATATTTCTTCTTACTGTCAACACACGTTTTCCGTTTCTTAACAAGGGCAGGAGAGCAATTAGGGCTAGCGTTATGGCCTTCAGTGACGATACACCCCTTGCCTTTCTAAGGAATCCCCCCTTTCAAAATCTGGGCTGCATTTCTTAGCAAAAAAACCCTCAGACAACCAAGCCACCTCCACTGTCAAATGGCTTAGCCTTGCTATAATTATCAGAAGGCACCCAGCTTTAGGAAGCTCTTTCCACTTAAAATGTAGAGCAAATGGGTGTTTATTGAGGCAAGGGTCTACTCTACCTCTGCTTTTTTTAAAAGACAAAGAGCAAAGAGGGACTTTTTGTTTCCCTCTTGTTGTCCCATTGTCTCCACTTGAAAACATACCAACAGGATGGCCAAAGGAAGCGGAAATAAACAAATTGCTTTTCTTAAACTTTTTTTTTTTTAATAAAAAGAAGAAACAAGGATACTCTGAAAAATTAAGCCCAGTTGGAAATATTTTAATGGACAACATGAAAATTAACTGGATTCTGAACCAGCCACTAACGTCAGCTCTTTCCTCCTTTGGCAAGGGCGGCTGTTCTTTGATCCTATCTAATTCACAGATATAGACTTTCTCTCCCTCTCCAACCCTGAAATGCTTTCAAAGGGCTTGAGCTATTTATGGTGGGTTTTTCCTATGACCACCTACTGTAAAAAGCACAGGTATGCCACCAATGGCAGGCCTGCACAGTGAGTGCCAGGCATTCTAACTGACGGGCACTGGTGGCAGCTATTAAATAGACACCCCATATGTGGCCTCTGTGCTGTTGCTGGAAGACTAGGAACCCAGTAACTCCATACATGGTTTTGCTCGCTCCAATGCAGACTATTTCTACTTTCAATGCTCAAGGCATCCATGGTCAGTAAATTAAAAGCAGGAAAAAAATCTGGTCTTAAGAGGCATTAACCTGCCTCTCTCTATATATCTGTCTCTCCACCAAAATGATATAAATAAACAACCCACTCTCTTCTTCCCATGGGCTCACTGGCTCAAATAATACATTACTTGACCTACTTAAAAATATTTCATGAGTCCTCATGTTTAGTTTAGCTTTTGGGTAGCAAGGAGGGCATAATTGCATTATATAATATGTGATATAGCCACAGAAAAGATAGGAAGAGCATGTAATAACAGTTGTTATCTTTGAGTCGTAGGATTATAAGTCTTTTTTGTGTGTGTGGCTTTCTTTTTTTCATTTTTCTTTTTTGGATAAAATAAATATACTAAAACCATCCTTTGGTAATTTAGAGTACAAGAGAAAATTGTGTTATTCCTAATTACTATTTATTATTCTCAATATCAAAATGTTGGTCTGAAATAACCATGTGAATGCCTTATGTATTGCAAACATCATGGTGAATAAGACTATCTGGCCAAATATTGGTTTGTCATTTTTGGTAGTGCAGCAAGTTATTTTTCTTTTTAGATTAAATATATTATTAACACTGTCAGATGCATCCCTGTTGATAGTGGGGTTTGCACTGTGTACATGTTGGAACTTGGATCTCATACATCTAGATGACAGCGTGATGAAAACTGCTCTAATATAAAAGGTTGTTTGAATGGGGAGGTTCACAATTCTTAGAGTTTTGATTATGTGAATCAGAAGTGTCAGCAGAAAGATCAGCAAGTACAAATGATAGTGCATTTGTACTGGCTTTATTGTTTAGGCACCAGAGGTAAATTTTGGACATAAATTAATGTTGACTTTAATATCTTTATAGTTTCATGCTTATTTTACCTCCTGTTCTATTCATTATATGCTATAGATCTTAATATTTTACACATTGAGATTTAAGTGAATTACACATTTTTTAAGAGGCAATTTTATATTGATTTATAATAGTGATTCTCAAAATATGTTCTGAGATCCCTCCAAAACCCCCCGAGATCCCTTTAGGGAGTCCATGAGGTGAAACTATTTTTTAAATGTTAAGATATTATTTTCTTTTTTCACTCACATTCTCTCACAAGTATGGAGTGACATTTTTCATAGGATATATAACGTTTGATGACATAATGCCCTAACAGTTAATGGAATTTGTGCTGTGTATTCTCACATTTTAAAATTTTAATCCATTCTAACATAGTAAATATTGGTAGATATAATCTGCTAAACAAACATTTTTAAATTTTCTGAATAATTATTAAAAGTGCAAATGGATCTGAAACCAAAAAGTTTAAGAACTGCTTTGAATTTATTGCAAAACTTGTTAAAAATATTTTGTGTGTCAGGTTTTTGTTTAAAAATAAATTCATGTCATATGTCTTGCTAAGGAAAAAAATCTATCAACTTGATTAATAAAACAAATGGAGCAGTCAAAATAAAAGCCATAAATTGTTTTTGAGGGTGTTGAGGGGGCAATAGCTAATTTTGCTATGTGCACAATAACAGAGACAAAAGGACAATATCGTCTAGTACCATCTTCCCTATTCAGAACTCAGGTGTCTAACAACCATGTTTATTCAAATAACAGCTGCCGACCAACAAACTAAAAGGGTCTCGGAAGAGCCAGATGGATTTGTCTCAAGGTCCTCAAGCTCTGCAAACTCAAAGCACTGAGAGCTCAGGGGCTTTACTCATAAGAGAAGCCCCTGTCCCAGGTCCTCCATATGCCCATGGAACAGTTTTTAAGGAGGCGCTGACTCACAGGTGCTGACGCTACACTTGCATAACCCGAGAGTAAATGCCTCCTTAAGTGTGGAGCCTAAGGTACCCTGCTGGATACTCCACAGTGTAGCCCTACTCATCCAGATTAATAACCTGAATGGGGGTCCACAGCAAACAACAAAAGGTAGAGAATGGGCAGCTTCAAGTACTGACAGGAGTCATAAAAAAAGACGGCAACCTCCCAGCGAGAGATGAAACAAAAAAGCTATGAAAAATTGGGCACAATTCAAAATTCAAATAATATGAGCCTATTTAATATAAAAGCAAACATTTTGGGCTCTCAGGATATATATTACGTTTTAGACATGTTTTTATTCAAATTGTTTGAAATAGTAAGGTTCAAAAACAAAATAAACAGCTATCTAGAGAATCCAGCTAATGATTTGGTCAGAATTATTTGGTCAACTTAATCCATATTCATTTACCGTGGCCAAATATTGCCAAAGACTATATTCTAAAGTTGAGAATAGAAGAAGTCTAATTTGCATCAAGTATGTAAATTTTCAGTGGCTCATTATTCAGTCTGATAAAATTTCCCTGAATCCACAGGATTTTTTTTCTCTCCTACTCAATTTATGTCTTTCTGTTTATGCATGCATGTTTCAACTCAAGATGTCATTCCACACAGGAAGAAGATTAAATGTAGTTAGTATTACATCGCAACAAATAGCTTCTCACTGTTAACATGGGACTGGATGAAAATGAGATCTTTTGCTAAGATCTGGTAACTTGTCTCTTTATTCTTATCTTAAGAATCAAACAGGGGTTCAAATGGCAATAAATGGGACAGGGTATGGGAAAACCTTTACTCAAATTGAAGTTTAAAATTTCTGCTTAGGTCAAAAAGAAATCATTGCAAAAGTGATTTGAATTGTTTACAATTTCCTCGTTTAGGCCCTATTATTTATGCCTTTCCTAGGGTTCTGTTCCTGGGCAGATTATCACCACAGCCACATCACTCCTATGTGGTGATAAGGTTATCAGACAGATTCCTTAAAGGCCTTGCCCCAAGGCATTGCTGGACCTCATATTGGGTGACTTTTTAAAAATAGAGAAAGGACAGTACCAATGCCAGGTGGGGTCATAAAGAAAAAATTCCACAGCAGTAAACACAGCAGCACTCAATCAATCACATACCACATCCATATGTGGTCATAGAGAGTTCTTCATGTGCTTATCTCAGAAATATTCAGACCTAAGGAAAAACCCCACCTGCCAAAAGCACCCTGGTGGGGAAAGAAATCTTAATGTTCCAAAACCCAAGCTTGTTAACCCTTGGTGGCGGTTATAGTTACAGGTTCAACTGTATAGGGTGACTCTTTCATCTAAGTGGGAAAGGCCATGCCCCCACAATGGAACCGTGAAGAAACAGCTGGTTGTTATCACGTGTCTAACAACTGGAGACCCCCAGCTGGATGTGACACATTTCAGTGAGCACACACAACAGGGCCTCTGGAATACAGGACTCTTATTTGATTGGAGCATCCCTGGGTGGAAGCTAAGATGTTTCACTACAGATCAAAAAAAAAAAAAAAAAAAAACCAAAAAAAACCAAAAAACAAAAACAAAAAAACAAAAACAAAAAACCCAACAACTAGCTGGTAGTGGCAGTGATAGCTATGATAATGACCGCAGTGGTTTGGGAATATATTATAAATATTAACACAAGGTAAGGAGGTGAGAAGTGATTGCTCTGTACTTTACAGTAATTGTCATATATTGGTGGAAATAATCTCAAAATTTATATTAAATGTGAGGCATTTAACTCCTTATGCCAGACAAAATTTTTGAGTCACTGTTTTAGAAGGGAAATATTTGAGTTCTTATTAACGGCTAGGTCCTGCTTTGAGCTTTTTATATGATTTATCTATTTTAATTCTTACAAATACCCAATGAGTTAGGTACTAGCATTATTACCATTTTACATATGAGAAGGCTGAGGCATATAAAGTATAAGTAAGTCAGTACATGGTACAGCTGGACTTTAAACTGTCTAGAATATTCTATGAATAGCATATTTTGTTTGTCTCACTGTTTAATAATTAATATTACTTAATATGTTTAAAAAATCCGAAATACATATTATACGCAGAACAATTCTAAAAATATCTAACTTTAAAAAATGAGAAATTTTTAGTAATAAGCAGAGAATTCTGTTCCAAGATATATAGAAGATATATATATATATGTAGAAGGCAAAAACTATTGCCTGATACAAGCAAATAATTCCTGAGGAATTTTTAAAAAAGATCTGATGCTATTTAGAGGAAAAATTAGATGATTTTAGAGAAAAAAAATTTAACCTCAAATTCTTATAAATATGTAAAGTACAAGGCAAAAAATGAAAAAAACAAAATTATCAGATCTAACATCTGATATATTATTAGACATAGTTTTAGATATTGTATTGATGTGCCAACTATGCCCATAAAAAGATTCCTAAGAGAGTATTAAAGAGCAAAAGTCTTATCAAAGTGGATTTCAGACTTGAAAGGCATAATGAAAATCAGATAACAGGAAGCTTTTTGTGGACTCATTTTAGAGAGTGAAATAAGCATATGATTAAATAATCCTGCTCTTTTTCTTTGCCAAACCAACCACTCCTTAGTCTGAAGGAATCCAAAACTTTACTCTGAAAATGAATATAAAAGCACATAAATAACCTGCCTCAAGAATGGGAACATCCTGAAGTGTGGCTTGTTGCCTCTCTGTGTGGCTGTCCAAAGCAATTGCACTCTTCGTCAATTATAACTGAACCTATCCACGCAGAAGAGACTTGTGTGCAACAAGATAATATTGTCACTGATATTTTGGGGCTACCTTTGTATGAGGCTCTGGGGACAGAAGCTCTGTTCTCTGGTAATGAGACAATTTGCATACATGTAGGAAATTAAGTGATTAAAGTCTCTTTTTTTCACAGCTTGTTATTCCTTAATCATTCTGCATTCACATTTTAGGAATCCACTCTTGAATAATAACAAATAGCTACTTCATGATTACCCTAACTCAGAACACCATACTGGGGTAACTTTATTTCTGTGTATTTATTGAGTTTCCCCAGGACAAAAACTCTGAACCAACCACGGACTCTTGCAGAAAAGACATCTGTTCTCATCACAAACTGACATGGTATGAAAGCAGAGAAAGAAGACATGGCCATATCCCCATAGCTACATACATGAAATTAAAAGTTTTCTGCTTGTTTTTACTTGCTAGAGCTTTAATTCTTTTCTTTATTATCTAACACATCCAAGTATGTCTAGAGATGAAGTGTAGAATTACCACAAAAGTCCCTGGCTGCCAAGAGTATTTTGTGTCTCTTAAAACAAATTTCATAGACTAATTAAGGAGGAGTGCAGATAAAAATAGTCATTAGTAACAATAATAAAAACTCTTCTCTGCATGTTCATATAGAGCCTAAAAATAAATTTTAAATAAAACAATCATAAGAAATGCAAGCAAAAATAACAAAAATGCTTTCTAGTGCTGTAAAAAAAATAGTTCTCATTTTCTTTCATAGCAGCCTCTTCCCACTCCTTGAAATTTAAAAAAGTATATATTTGTTTACAAAGGTATTGTAAAAACATTGTTTCATATTCATTCAAGTTTTCTAAGTGCCCATTATTTATTTTGGTGCTCAAGTGTTGTTGTTGTTTTTTTTTTTCAATTTATTTTTTTATGGTGATATTAGTGAAGGAAATCCAGTAAGTTTCAACTGTACACTTTAACAGTAAGGCATATACATATTTACACTGTGTGTTCACTTCCCATAGTTAGATTTCTTTCTGTCACCACATATTTGACCCCCTTTACCCCATCTATCAAGTAGTTTTTAAAGGAGACTTTGCCTGGGTAGTTTGTTCAGATACTCACATCAGATTTGAGGACCTTGAAATTGCTATAAACAAGAAAATTCTGTGAATTGTGTGTCCATAAAGAACCTAAAATAAGTTGTTTCAAGGCCTTGTCTTATGATCAAAATAATGTGAGCCACTGAAAAAACAAAAGATTGTAAGTACAACATTTTCCCCTTTGTCGCGGGTCTCTCCGACCCGCCAGCCGTACCTAACCTCTGTTCCATCTTTGTTCATTTCAGAAACTTTCTTACTCTCAACTTCACTGCTGTTTGAAAGGTCTGGGGAGACTTCTGACTTACTGGATGAGAAGCAAAGATACAACTTGTTTTTCTGAAGTTTTTTTAAAGTGATATATTTAGGGCGCTTGAGGAGAAAGAATTGGCCAGTCCTTTATTTATTTTCCTAACAGGTGCAGTCCGGACAGTCATAAAATCAGGCTACTGAAAAAGAATGATTTTGCCAAGTATTAAGTCCCTCTAGTGTGCATTTGCCCCCAGAGTATTCCTTGTTACAACAGATAGCTCAAAATCTACACTGCACATCTTCAGTACAGTATGGCAAAGTTTTTTCAGGGGAAAAAATGTTGTGGCATTCATTCATACAACTTCTTTATTCCTCATTCAAATCTTTAACTTGGCCTGAATGAACCATTCAAAGTAGTTGCCCTTGATAAAATAACTCCTCCGTTTTCTGTTCTTTTCCTAACTTTCTGCAAATTAACTTTTTCCCAGTTTGAAGGAAAGGTAATATTTTATATAGAAGATGATTTTTCTAAAGATAAATTTATTTTAGTGTTTGAAATAGTCCATCCAGTCTCATGCAGGTAGAAACCGAAGGTCAGGTACCAAATGTTAGAGGGAGGTTTTCTATCACCCAGATTCCTTTTCTGATAATAATTAAGCCTTGAGCTGAGAAATAGGCAAGAGATAATGAATGTTACTCTACATGCAAGTAGATTTAAAGCAGAACTTTAAAGTGTGATAAAATCTCCAGGGACCAAGAAAGAATGCTATAGCAAAGGAAAAACTCTTATGAACTGAAAAAAATGTTATTCTCCATTACCTTGTTTCTACCTATTTCTACTGAAAAAGGCCAAAGTAGGTTAGATAGATATGGTATGTTGATATAGCAAAAGAATCAATAACAATAATGCCATGCTTTTGATTTGTGAAGTTATCAGAATGACCCCTTACAATTATGGTCATAAATAGAATTATGTTTTGCCATATATTTGATTTTTTAAGAAGAGATCTCACATGGAAAATGAGAAAATGACAGGGACTCTCCCCAGGTTTTTTGAATGGTATGCAAGAACCAAGAGAGAACTTTTGCCATTTTTCTACAAATTAAGTGCAGAAACTATAAAAGGGCCTGATGTATAATGTAATAAAAAGTGGAATTTATGTCAAGGTCTCAACTTGATGTTTTAGAAGAGAATTTTTTTAGGTGTTTTAAAAGTTAATTTCTCTTGGTGTTTTAGAAGAGAATTTTTCTAGGTTTGTAGGTTCTGATAGTTAACATTTGTCTAAATATATTATAGAACCAGACTTTATGGTTTTAATTATTATATACTACTGAGATAAAGTTTTGAGGAATCATTTTTATGAGTTTAAGAAAATTCATAGTATTTTTAAGCTATTAGAAATGCTACTACCAAAAAAAGGTTTTGGAATTTTCTAATTTCATGTTGATAAAATTGCTTTTTGGCAGGAAAAGAGATATTTGCAGTGAAAGATGACTTTTTTTTTTTAACATAACAGGGCCCAGAGACAATTTACTGTGAAGGCTTTTAGAAAGAAAACCATGTTAATATATCTCTAAAATCCCAGACACTAGCTAATGATAAGTGCTCAATTAGTAGTTGATACATAAATAACTACAGTCAAAACATTCTGGTAGATTCCCACAAATCTCAAACTTTTTCTACATCTTCTTTCACTATTAGAATAGAAAAACAAAATTACCAGGCTTCAGGTTCTGCATGAATCCAAAGTGTAAGAGAGGCCTTTTATCTCAAACTGATAATATAAGAATAAATGCACAACTGATAAAGGAGAGGACAATGGGAAGTGGTTGCTCCTTAGAAATAATGCTTTCTACCTCCAAGAGCAGTAACCAAGTCATCCAGAATCTTTTTAGGGGTCTAAATAAATACCATAAACTAAATACTTGCATTAGAGTTCCTCTTTGGGGCCCAAAGTTACACCCGTCCTTCCTTCTCCTCCTTAGAAGCAAGCACCAGCTCTCCCAAGATTCAACATGAAGTTTTCAGAATTAGGCCACTGTAGGTTGGGAGGCACTTGAGAGATACATCATTTGCAAATTCAGGTGCTGAAACCTCCGCCTCTTTCAAAGAGTTGCCAGGTCCTCTGGGATCTTAGGAGGGCCAAACAAGCCCATGTCTTCTATCAAGATTCATAGCAAGGGTTATGCCCTTCCTGCACATGGTTCTTTTGGTGGGGGAAGAGATGTAAAAAGACCTGTAGGGGCTGGAATGCTTCTGCAGATAGTTTGAAATGATTCTGAAGAACTGGTTTGGTGGCAAGTTTTATTCTTGAGGTTATCTTTCAGAGGGGTGTTTATATGGAACAAAACCAACCTCAGTAAAAATGAAATCAATTAGGAGAAGGTGCAAGCACCAGAATAGTTTCTGAATTGCCAAAGTCCTTATTCTTCTGGTGCAAACAATATTAAAATGCAATGATTTCACCAGGAAAACTCTTCAAGGTGCAGTTTTTTAAAGAATTTATTCCGCTAGTAAGGAAACAAACAAAAAAATCTCTGCACATCCTCAAAGGGTTTCAAATATATCAGTAAATCTTTTTTTATCTCCACTCCCACTACCCAAATTTAAACTAACCAAAGAATCTATGAGTATAAAATTACTGTTCTGGGTTAGGAACTCCTACACCGAATATCAAATCAACAGTGCTTTTATAGCAAAAGAAGATCATGAGGTCTTTGGTTTCTCATTTTAAAAATATGTATTTTTGGAGGATTGAAGAGCTAAAGTTAAAAATATATTTTCTTCTTTGTGGCTCTAAAATTTCATTGTTTCTGGAAGTAGAATTGATCAGCTTGAGTTATCGGACAAAAAGCAAAACTTTATTGCATCAAGCGATCAGAATAATTTAATTAGCTTTATAGGCTCTATGGTCTGTCTCCTTTTTTTTTTTTAGTAGTTTTTCAGCTTCCTGTCATTTTAAGTGGGTTTCAAAATAATACATGCAAATTTATCCACTAAATGCGGGATAATTAAAACAATATTCTGTCTTCAGTCAGGAAACAGAATGTATTTCATCCAAATAAGCCTTGAAGAGGCTAGTCAAATGACAGATCAAATAAAAAAAGGACACTTAATACACATGTAAATCATTTGCATTACAAATAAGACACTTTAGCAGGGGTTGAACTCACTGCCTGATAGTCAGGATTAAGTTCCCATATTAATGCATGCATTTGGTGTGGTTATTTTGGGTGGAAGACTTCATCCATCAATGCCTTCCACCACTAAGTAAAGCCAATCTGTAAACTGATCACCACAGGCTGTCAACACTGGTTACTTAATTATATAAAGAAAATATATTTCAAAGACTTTTGGTAATTTGGTAGTATTTCAAGTTTGGGTTCAATGTCTAACATCTTTTTCAAGATTCTTCAAAATAATGGTGAAAAGCAGTTTCAAGATTTAAAAATAAAAAAACTAATTCTTATATTCTCTGCTAATCTTTTTCTTTCGCTTTTATTTGCATAAATGAAAAATAAAGATTCAGTAAGCACCAATGAAGACTAATAGGAATGTTAACAGATGTTTCCATTGAAAATTAAACTAAATGTATTTGTGCTATTAATTTGTTTTTCATTAGTCATTTTAGTAATTTCTAATTCCAATTTATTTATGTTATTAATTAGCAGTTTTAAGATCTTGATTTTTTTTATAGAAAGGAAAAACATTTCTTCTAATTAAGAGGAAACATTTCTTCTAATGAAGAATATTTTCATATTTCTATCTAAATAACATATGAAATCATCTACAATAATACTCATTAAAGAACACAATTCATCAGTGATACTCAAAATATTTTTACCCAGGTGTTTGATTTTTCTTTCTATGCAAGAATTTAATAATATAACTAATAAAGCTCCAAAAGCACTGATAAAAGTAAAAAAATGCCTGCATGTGTATATTCTAAAATCTTTCCATGAAAAAAAATAAAAAATCTGGGAACATTCTCACAAATTCTTTTTTGAAATCTTGATCAAATTTATGAACCATTTAAAAAGCATCCCAAGCTACTCCCCACTGCACACAAATTGCAAATACAGTGTGAAAAGTCTGTGATTGAACCTAAGAAAATACACTTAAAAATGCAACCTGCTCCCTGCGAGCAGTTAACATCCTTAAATCACACTTTAAGGATCCCTTATAATTGAATGATAAAATTGTAATTTGAAAATTTTTGGTAATACCCCTTCATAAACTATCATTTTCAAGTATTTTTCAATTGATTAAACTTTCCTGTATTTTTCTCTGGTCTTTTTATTCTCAAGGATCTTTTACTGAAATCACAGTAATTCTATCATTTTATAGTCTATTTAAGAAATTGGATATTTGTTTGAAAATAAATATCAAAAGAAACACACGTATTAAAAAAAGTACAGCAAAAGGATTTGTGGAGGAGTCTTACCCTCTTTCTTAGTGGGTTCTGGCATGGCCGCAGTCGAATGTTATTCTCCAAAGAGTTTGCTCCCCTCCAGTACTAGTTGACAGAAACCCCACGAGCAGACGAGAGATGGTGCAGGTCAGTGTGACAAGCAGTTGGGGAAAAATCCGGGGCTTTTGTACTGCCTCTGAACATCAATCATGTTGACGCCGCCCCTCCTTCAGCACAAGGATGCTGGAAGTTGACAGCTATGAGGACCTTTCTCACATCTGTTGTCTGCACTCGGCTCTCTCGCCTACTGGAAGGAATCTCCTGTCCATCTCATGTGGCTGATGAGAGCACCTCTAACTTTCTAAATTCAGCTGCAGCCTCGTGCTCCTTCTCACTCTTTTTTTTTTTTCTGTCCAACAGAGGCATGTGTCGACAGAGACCGTGCAATAAGTTTACCAGATGATAAAAATTAAGTTAAATTAAAAATTGCAATATAAGTAGTATGCCTTTACCTCTTCTCAAGAAACATTCTTTAAAAATATTACATGGCATATAAAAAATGAAGTAATAATATGTGCTACGACATGGATGAAGCTCGAGTACATGATACTAAGTGAGAGAAACCAGACACAAAAAAACACATATTGTATAGTTCCATTTACATGAATTGCCCAGGATAGGCAAATCCATAAAGTTGATTAGTGGTTGCTAGGGCCTAGGGGGGAAATAGAATTGGAAGTGACTGTTAATAGGTATGGAGTTTATTTTGGGGATAATGAAAATGTTCTAGAATTAGATAGTGGTGATGGTTGTACAACTTTGTGAATATATTAAAAACCACTGAATTGTACACTTAAAACTATAGGGGCATGGGGCATGGAGCATGGCAAACAGATACACAAATCTACCTTAAGATATCGGTGGACTGTGTCAGATTTGGCCACTTTCTCCTAAAACTCTCATGGAACTGATGGAGAACTATGAACTATCAAGTGGTCAAATTAAAAAAGACACTGTACTTTTTTTGTTCACAGGCATGGCACCTCAGAGACCAGGACTAAAATTAGTTTATATGAAAAGATGACTCCTTGAGTGTCATTATTGGTATGTGTTTTTAAGTCATTCTCAAGAGATTTTGATTTGTACTGAACCAGCCACAGTGTCTCGTTTAATTTCCCCTGTGGCTGAGATTGCAGCTGGTCAGACTTAGCTCTACCAAACTCTGTGCCAAGCTAACTTTTTCTATAAGAATGGAAGCTCAACTTAGAACTCAGCAGCATCATGCTTCAGCTATGCTGGGGTTAGTGGGAGGAGAGCTGTGAACATCAAGAAGGTCTGTGAACATCTTCTCCAAAGAAAGCTTTTTCTCAACCACATAGTGCCACTGATCTCATTGTTTTTTTTTTATTATTATTATTTTGTTTGTTCTTAGATGGTAAATGTCAGTCAGAAATTAGCATATTCTATAATATGAAGTTAGATGTGCCTTAAAAGAACGAAAAACAAACCTTTTTTTTCCCTGTGACTACCATGAAATATTAATTAATAGATTAAACAAATTTAAAAACCTTGAGTCTGAAGTCGGACCCTTGGATTTTATTTCTGGACCATCATTTACCAGCTGAGTTACTTTAAGAAAGGCAAGTAGCCTTCTGAGCCTGTTTCCTTTTGTGTAAATTGAAGGGCTTAAAAATGGCCTCTGAAGCCCCTTCTAGGTTTAACATTGTGATTCTATCTAGATAGTCCCTAAAAAGGCATGATTTTTTTCAGCATTCGCAGCACACTGAACACCATATGAAATGCACATAAGGACAAAGTGTCATGTTGCAGAAGAATGTTTACAGCAATGGGCAGATTTCACACATGCCACAAAAGAGGTGCCATGCCATCATTGGCTTCTGCAGAAATTCTGTTTGGTTCCTAATACACTGATCATTTTACTGAAGTGAACAAGTGATGGGAAATATATACATATATGTAAGCTTTTTAATAGCTGAATAATAATCATTCATGGTACAGATGCACTATAATATACTATGTATTCTCAATTACTTCCCTTTTGATAGACATCCAGGTTGTTTTCACCACCACAATGAATACTGCAATCGATAAAATAAACTATAACCTTATGTATAGATATTTTTCAATTAGAAAGCTAGATTGTTAAAAGTGAGGTTGGTGGTACATATGAATAATTTAAATTTTAATAGGTTTTTGCTAGACCACTTTCCCAAAAGGTTGCCTATTCAACAAGTCGACCAGCCTATTTTCTCATACCCTGGATGTTATCTTTTAAAAATAAAACAAAAGTTGTCAACTTAACGGATTAAAATGATTGTTCATTATTTGAGTTTCCATTTTCCAAAGATTCAAACATATTTTGTTTATTGGTAACTTATTTTTTTCTGCTTTTTTAAAATTATTTTTTCATTAGTGATATTAACTCTGTCTAAAAAATGTGTTCCAAATAAGTTTCTTTGTCCTTTGATTTTATAATATTTTGCTATACAAGAATTAAAAATTTTTTATATGTTCAAATCTGTCACTTTTTTATGGCTTCTGGATTTTCTGTCTTACTTTAAAAAAAGAAAAAACAAATCTCTCCACCCAGGGTTATTCAAATATTCTCATAAATTTTCTTCAATTATTTAAAAATATTTAAATATTTTTATTGTGTGAATTAGAGGTCTAAACTTGTTTACTTCTCCCATTCCCCAGCCTAACAAGAAGTCGTGCCAACACCATTTCATTGTTATTTTACCACTAACTTGGAATATAACTTAGAGTTTATGTTAAGTTCCCATATAAACTTAAATCTATTTTTAGCCTCAGTGTTCATTTTTTTCTCATCAATGTCTTTATTCTTTAGCCAATATTGTCCTGTTTGTATTAATTAGCTTTACATTAAGTCTTAATATTTGGTAGGACAAGATCCCCTCTCTGGTCTAATTTTTCGAAAATTTCTTTGCAATTTTCTTTATATGTTCTTTCTTACAAACTTTAAATTCACTTCGTTGGTTCCTGTCACCTTCTTCTAACACAAATGGTATTCTGATTAAAATTATATAAATTGTCATATATTAATTCATGAATGATTGTCGCTTGAGAATATTAATCCTTCTTATCTAGAAATATGGTATGTCTCCCAAGTCAGATATTGTTTTATAGTTGTTAATAAAACTTTTATAATTTTTCCCATTAAAATTCTATACCATCATGTTAGATTTGTGCCTATGCATTTTATAGTTTTTGTTGCTCTTTTAAATGGAATCTCTTTTCTCCATTTCCATTTCTTACTGGTTGCTAAGAATATGAAGAAAAATTATGAAATTACTTTTATAATTATTTTTTATCCAGCCACTTAATAAAATTATTTCTTAATTCAAATAGAATTTTTAGGAAGGCCACTTGGATTTATTTACTATATAATTACATTATTACATACTATATAAAAATCATAAACTTGTTTTTCTATTTCCAATATTTACTAAATTTACTTTGTTTTAATATTATATTAGCTAGAAGCCCAAATATAAAGCTACAATAGTGTGAAAGGTATTCTATCTTGTTCTTGATTTTAATGGAAATAGGTCTAATATTTAAAGTTTAATATATATGTTATTCATTTGCAGCAAATAGACCATCACTTTAAGTGGTTTTCTTTAATTCCCACCTACTTAAAAGTTTATTAGTAATGTCTATTAAATTTTATTAAATGTATTTTTGTATATATCTTTGTAATTATGTGCTCTATTCTTTGACTTGTTAATAAAATGAATGATAGTGTTTCAAAAAATTACCAAATATTAGATAATCCTTGCCTTCTTGGTTATAATTCTATTCCATTATGGTGTATTATTTTATTAATACAATTCTGGATTCATTTGCTAATATTTTATTTCAGATAATTTTGCATTTATATGCTGGTGAAATTATTCTATAAATTATTTTTGTGCTATCTTTATTATATAAGATATGTTAGATCATAAAATTGATTATAGATATTGCTATCTTTTTCTAATATCCAAAATAGTTTCAATATCATAGAAAAATATGTTCTTTTAAGATAGATATCACTTGGTTATAAAACCATCTGGTATTTTTCATGGTAAATCATAAATCTTTAACAATATCTCCAATTTCTTCTTTAGACCCTGTTCAGGATTTCTACTTCTTTTAAAAACTTAGAAAATTATTCATTTCTTCTAGATTTAATAAAATATTGTTGTATACAATGTTTTATTTTAGTTTGTAATATTTGCCATGTCTGTGATTTTTGTGCCCTATTTTCATTCATAATTAATACTTTTCTCTCCCTTAATACATTTTTGCAAAGTGTGATATTTTTATTGATGTTTTGAAAGAACCAGATTTTAGTTTTATTATCTTTTATTCTCATAACTTCTTTTGGTCATATTTGTTGCTGTTTTTCTTTATACACTGAGAATTTAATTTAGACTTTTATTTTCAGTCTAGGTCTATACCTGCATCACATGGATTTTGACTTAATGTACCCACTTTTTCATTAATTTCTGAATATACTTCAGTTTTGATTTTAATTTGCTCATCACTTCAGGAATTATTTAAAAGAGATTTTTTAATCTTAAGGAATTAAGATTTCTTGTTATTGTTTTTTCTTTTTCATTAATTTTTACCTAGGTGAAATTTACATTCTGTAAAATTAACCATTTTTAAGTGAACAATTCAGTGGTGTTTAGTAAATTCAGAATGTTGTATAACCACCACCTCTAACTGCTTCCAAAACGTTTTCATCACCCTAAAAGGAATCCTAATACCAATTAAGCAGTTACTCCCCATTCGCCCTTCCATCCAGCCCCTAGTAACCAACAACATTGTTTTTGTGGATCTACCGATTCTAGATATTTTATGTAAATGAAATCATACAATATGTGAGCTTTGTGGCTATACTATTATGCCTGATATTGATACTGAACTCTGTTCCTTTATTTTAAAAATGAACAACTCAATCACAAATAAATAAACGAGTTGGGAAAAAGTATTTTCACCTAACAGATTCATTATCAATAAAATATTATTTTGTGCTTACTAATTATTTATCAGTAATGAATTTTATGTTACTTTAATCAGTTGTGTACAAATATATTCATACAATAATTTAATTTTAAATATATTTTAATACTGTAAAGTCTTGTGGTTGTAAAAAAATGCTTTTTCAAATTTCTGTTTTTATATTTTTTGAGGCAGAGAAACATAAGATGAAAAAAGTTTTTAAGTTTAAGGCAAGAAATTATGTTAAATGGAAATAGAATTATGTGGGGTAAGTAGAAAAAATTAGGGAGAAAGAGAATAATGTTAAATTATCCAAAGATAAAGAGCTTATTTATATGTCTTTAATATATAATGGTGGATATCATATCACTATGACATTTTTATTCTATTGAGATATTTACAATAGTAAGATTACAGTTTTAGTTTTATTTTTAATGCCAACTTCTACAAAAAGCTGGAAATGACATTCTTTGCAACTTTTTATGACAGGAAATGGTAAAAATTGCTTTAAAAATGTGTAAAGACTATCCAAAAAATTTTTGAAGATGCATTAGTTAGCTCAAGCTACCATAACAAAATACCATGGACAGAGTTTCTTAAACAACAGAAAATTATTTCTCATAGTTCCAGAGGCTGGAAATCCAAGATCAGAATACCATCATGGTCAGATTCTGGTGATAAATCTCTTTTTGACTTCCAGATGGCAGTTTTCTCATTGTGTCCTCACACTGCAGAGAGAAATAGAGAAAAAGCTCTCCAGTGCCTCTTATAAAGGACACTAAACCCATCTTGAGGATCCCACCCTCATTACCTCATTGCAACCTGATTATCTGCCAAAAGCCAGATCTCCAAATACCTTCACATTGGGGTTAGGCCTCAATATATGAATTTTGAAGGGGATTCAATTCAGTCCATGCCAAAAAGCTTGTAAACAAAGTAGCTTAAGAGCTTTGTTTAGATAATCAGTTTCCAAAGGACAACGATCAGGAGGAAGGAGCTAATGGACCCAAGCGGCAGTAGACAGACCCTGCTTCTCCCTCTTTTTTCCCTCTCTTCCTTTGCACAGGTCCTGCTGGAGGTGGGGGGACTTTCCCCAAGATTCTGCTCCTGGCCCTCTGCTCTCTGTGTACATTCTCTCCCTTGGCGAGCTAATCCCCTGTCAGATTCTCAGCTATTACTGTGTGAATGACTCCCAAAACTCATCTCTGACCTTGATCCTGAGTTTTGCTTCTGAACCTACAATGTATATCAAATAGTAAAAATCCAACCAGTTAAAGATGATAACAATTGCTAAAATTGTTATATTTCCTTCCAGTTTTTTCCTATGCATATATTCTGGAAATTTTTTAGTTTTAACTAAGCCATAAAAAGCAGAGGTCCAGGGTCGAAAATACAATTAGTGAAAATAAAGAGGAAAGCAGGTTATCAAGAAATTTAAAATTTGAAGCCTGACCCCACATTATCACTTATATTCTTAGGTCTACTAGTTCTGCTGGCCATAAACTGCCTCACAGTATATGAAACATGAAAGAATAAATAACGAAAGTAGTAAAGGTTTGGTGAATTTGTAAAATTTTAGGGTAAGTGAATTTTCTCTCTCTCTCTCTCTCTCTCTCTCTCTCTTTCTGTGTGTGTGTGTGTATGTGTGTGTGTGTGTGTGTGTGTGTGTGTGTTTTTGTTCCACATGCACCTGCATCTACCAAGACAGTGATGTTTCTTTCCACAATATTATTAATTGATATTATGAATAATTGATCTTTAAATTTATCAGTTCAGTAAATGTACTATGATAAAATTAAAGACATTTTCTTGAATAGTCTGAAAATCCATTCCATTTTTAAAAAATCTTTCCTGCACAAAATGTTCCTGGACTCCTCATTCTTGAAATAAAGAAAGGAACTCGCCTTCTTGACATTCCTTAATGTGACTTTGAATTTTCTCTAACACCAAGTACAAGTTCATACTGGAAGTCTTGCAAGCTATCAATAGAACTCAGCTCACCCACCTTATTTTAAAGCTGAAGCATGTTAAGCCCTCTAAGCCTCTCCTCATAAGACATACCCTTCATCTCCCAAATTAGTCCTGGTGCCTTTGCTGGATCTCTTCCAAGACTCAGATGTTCTTTTAAGCTTCATGTCCTACCACACACCATGCAGTAGGCTATAAGCAGCAAGAGTTCCTTTGCCTTAAACTCTCTTTTGATTTATAGACCCTAACAATTTTCAGCCTCCATATCTTCTACTCTGTGCTTATAATGCTTATTGGAATAACACAAAAGTTGTTCTAATTCCAATGACTATAGATTATATGTACAATAAATTTATTTACAGAAAGAAACTAAAAACGAAACAAATCAAAAAACCACGTACAGTGTAACTCAGAGGTCCCTGACCTTGACCCATCATTTTCTATCTGCAGGTCTTTGTTTCTACTGTTTTCTGCAGCCCAAACAGCTTTACTTTCCATCACAGTGGCTCCAAAGTTGATCCATTTTGGAAGGATAAACTCAAAGACGACTTCCTCCACAAAGTCTTCTCTAATGTTCCAGCTGGAAATGATCTCTGACTTCTCTGAATACTTTATATATACTCCTTGTATAATAAAAACAGACTGTTTACCTTCTATTGTCCTTATTTATGTGTTTTATTGTTTAAATTAAACCAGAGATCTCAACCTGGTAGTCTGTGAGCTAAATCCAGTTTGCAAATGAATTTTGCTTGGCCTATATATTTGTTTCACATAAAAAAATATTAAAATAATCAAAAATATGAATTTCTGGCTTTTTATAGAAACATTGGGTCCAGGTAGACACAATAAACTGAAGCTCACTAAGGATTACCACAGCTTCTTGGTCCACTTCAGTCATTTGTGTTAACTGCCTAGCACAGGTGGGCATTTGCATTTGCAATGCTTAGTTTAAACTACAGTATTCTTGAGGCAATATCTTGTCTTAATCATCTTCTTAGCCTACAGCAAGCACTTAGTAATGTGTGGCTGAAAAAATAAATGTGTATGGATTGAGAGGCAAGCATTTTTTTTAAGTGACTTTGAGGTTATGTCAATAGGATCTAATTCCTCTGATTCTCCTATTCCATCATAACATTGTGTGAAATTTATCAGTAAGTATCTACTCACTGTTGACTGTGTGTGAAAGCTTGGAGGTATAAAACAAATAAGTGTGGCATCTTGCGCCTCCCTATTGGGGGACTATTTGAGGTAATAAGAAATAAGCACTAATAATTATGAGCAAGATATTGTAATTTCAAGGCAGCACAGCAAAGTGTTTAATGGATGAGACGCTGGCATCAGACAGAGTGGGATTTATATCTTGGCTCTGTAGTTAGAATCTTGTAACATTGAGTAAATTACTTAAGCTTCTGAGCCTCAGTTTCCTCATTTTTTGCTGGCCCTCTTTCAAGATTAAAGTTAAGACAATGATTGTATGTGCTCTATGGAGACATGAAAAGGTTAAATGAGCTATTGCATAGTGTCTGGACATGTTAAGAGTTCTATAGGCAGAAGGGGTTATTACTGGCTGCTAAATGATCCAAAATCATCTATAGCACATCCCAGAACACCTAATGAGTGTATACAAAATTCACCAAGCTCTGTTTCTCATGTTGTCTATATTATCAGTCAGTCTGCTATACTGCTTAATATTCAGCGTTGACTCCTATGTGTAATTGCTGACTCTGTGTGGGTGTGATAGAAAAGATCAGTTTGTCACCATGAGTCTTTGCACATTGGACATGTGAAGGCCAGCCTGTGGTCTGCAGCTGCAGCTGCTATTTGCAGCACTGGGGCCTCTGAGATGGGATTCTGGGGCTCAGATTTATTTTCTGCCCGGTGCCTTTGTTTAAAAGACTAGTCTTGCTCAGCTGCCCTGATTGTTTCTACTGTCCCACAGTGCCCTCATTTTGCCTCCCTGGTTGGTTGAAGGTGTGCTTCACCCTCAGCTGTCTCCCAGAAAATTCGGAGAAGTCACCTTCACCACTTAGTAAACACAGTGTCCCCGGGCATCCTGCTAAGCATTTTACATGCATTATCTCATTTAATTCTCATAAACTGCTATGAGGTGGGTATCATTGTTATCCCTGTTTTAAGTTGAGAAAACTAAGGAACAAGGAAGTTAAATAATTTTCCAAAGGTCACAGTTAGCGAAAGGTGGAGCCAATATTTGAATGTAAGTATGTTTCCTTGTTTTTCCTTTGAAAGCACATTTCTTCCAATCCTGAGTTGTTTATTGCTCCCTTAGCATGACAGAAGGTGGCAAAGTGGTTTTCTCCATAGGTTCACTCCATAGATCTCCTTAGTGCCACCTGCAACACTATTTTAAAACTTTGAATCAACCACCTTTGGGATAAGTGAGGAAAATGCAGTGATCAAATAATAAAGACTGAAATGGACTTTCAGAATGTATCTCTATTGATTACAAAGGGAAAGGTCTACAGTAAGAGTTTTAGTGTCTTAATTTTTTTCTTTTTCTTTTTTTAAGTTTATTGGGGTAACATTGGTTAATTCAATTATATAATTTTCAGGTGTACATTATCATTTGATATCTGTATATTCTATATGTTTATCACCCAAAGTCCAATTTCCTTCAGCTACCATATATTTGATCCCCTTTACCCACTTCACTCTCCTACTGTCTTAATTTTGAGAGTCATATCAATAGAACAATTTCATGAGTTAAGACCACAAGTCAGACAAAGTCCTAAGCATCATTTTGAATATTCCTGAAAGGTATATTGTACTTAGTTTCCATCAAGCAAAATAGAGAAGCATTTTTATATTTTAGAACTTCATCAAGTTCAGTCTTTTAAGTAGGAAAAAAAACAGTGATGTATCTTCAAATCTTGTTAAGTCCATATGTCTTTGGATATAAATTATATGTGCATATCTTAAGAGATGAAGAAACATGAAATGAAAGCAAATGATTAGCTTGGTTCTTTGGAGTTGGTCCGGAATTACAGACCCTTGACAAAAGGTGGAGAATTGGGTCATGCATGGTAGAGAACAACCTCCTTTCAAGTTTCAAAACCCCAAACACTATAAGAAATTCATGTTGTCAGTGGAGTGGGGAGAAGTGTCTCTAAATATCTTTGGAGCCCTAAGTATGAAGTCTGGACAAAATCTCCAGTCTGAAATGACCACCCTTAATTGAACTGATATCTGCTTTTACTGTGAAAGGAGAACCTTAGTTCACTTGCATAACAATCATCTTCATTAAGTATGCACTTTTTTAACTACAGGAAGATTTAGAACTTAATGTAGAAAGTTTCAGAAACTCAAAACCATGGTATTAATATTTTCATATTAATATTTGGCTATTTAAAAGACAGTCTCAAAATTCCAATTTAAAATATATATATAATTAATTTATTTAGATTTTTGGTTTTCAGTGGAAATCTCATTGTTTATGGGCAACATTAGTATATCCCAGAGAAATTTATTTTACACATACACACACACACATGAAATTTAAATATTTAAACTTTAATTTGTAAAAGTAAAATATGGAAAAAGAAAACCAAGTATTTCAAATTCATAAAACCTGGCCTCTTAAAATGATGTGCTATTTTGAAACTAGGACAATCAATTTGGAAATAAGCCTGGTAACATTGACAAAAGCTGAAGGTGACCCAGCAATTCCACTCCTAGGTATATATCTAACAGAAATGCATTTTTATACACTTGATCAGATAAATTACAGCAACATTTATAAAACCAGAAAACTGGAACTAATCTAATTGTTCATCAACACTATAATAAATAAATTGTGGTACATTCACACCAGGAAATATTAGATTGTAATGAAAATAAATGATATGGATGAATCTCACAAACCTAATGCTAAACAAAAGCTGCTAGACACAGAAAGAACATACTACATATTTCTGTCTTGTAGAGAACAAAATAGACAAAGCTAACCTACACAGTTAAAAGTCATTCTGCTTCTCAATTTAGACGCTGCTTATACTAACGTATTGCTTGTAAACATTAATTAAACTATATAGTTATAATATATATACTTTTCTATTTTGTATACTCCACTAATATTTTATAATTGAAAACAATAAAATAACATATTGTAATTATGAAAAAATTAACCTTAAGAATATAGAATTTGCTTTAAAATAATACAGAAAGCAAAGAACTTGGTAGACTATAAATCAAACAAGATTAGCTATGAGTTGATAGTTGTTGAACCTGCAGAATGGATTACTAGTGTATGAAGATTCCACCTATAGAATGAAGATTCGTTAAAATATTCTTATGTTTTAAAATTTTTAGTGTTAAAAATACAAAAATGAGAGAAAAAAAACCTTCTTATTTATCTATGCTAATTACAAATGAAAAGAGGCTGCTTTGAGGCAACAAAATCACTATCCCCCACCTTTCTTCTAGTATGAGATCTTTGGAAAATGATAATTTCTTTGTCCAACATGATAAAATTGTAAATTAGTCAAAAAGATCTAATAATTTTTTAAATTATATGTACCAATACTCGAAATGTAAACTCTATAAATGTACATTTAGTCATTAATATTTTGATATAAGACCAGGCTTTTTCCTTATTAGATACACTGACTAGAGATTCTTATTGTTATTACATAAATGATAACATATAATTTCCAATATTTGTTTTTCAAAAGCAGAACCAAAACTTAGTCATTTAAAAATCAAACTGTGCCTAGAATTCTCCTAGATTCTTACCATTTTCTAAGTCCTTACAGTGATTTGTTTAACCACACCTACTTGACTTTTTTTTTTGCAATTTGAATATATTTATACATTTAACCTAGTGCTTTATAGAAACTGCTCTTACATTCTTACTTTATGTGTTACTTAATATTTAATTAAATTTCAATTACAAGTCTTAATGGCATAAACAGGTATGAACAATACTCTTGATAAGGCTATCACTCAGCAGATACGAGAAGTAAGCCTGTGTACTTAGGAGTACTCCAGTTTGCTAGGGGCAGCAGTCAGTATGTTTTTAAAGCAGAAATAAAGAGAGGTGGTCAATTTTGCCAGTCAGTTAAGTGGAAATTGATAAGGAGAGTTTAAGAAAGTAATACCTATTATTTCTTGAGTACTAAGCCTGAGTAAAACACTCTGCTGAGCATTTTGCATACATTATTCTATTTAATGCTTACATTCTGTACATTTTTTCATTTAATTCTTATAATTGCCCTGAAAAATTATCACCAACATTTCATAGATGAGAAAGACAAGTTCTAGAGAAGCTAGGGGAAAAATGATAAGATACTTTCTCATTACCTAAACTAGGGGGACTCCATTTGACCAGAAATGGTCTCTCTTTGAAAGTGTTCAAGCTCAGATCATCATTGGAGCTCACTAAATGGGGGACAGGGCAAGATACTGGAGGAAGTCAACTGTGCAGCTTTATCCTTTCTTAGGAAACTGGCTCTAAAAGAAGAAAAAGACCTTGGTAAGCACATTATAAATAGTAGCCGTGAAGCACCCTCAGCAAGAAAAGTTTGTTTTCTTTAAATAATTTTGGTGGGTATCTTTGGACCTTTTACATAAGTCAGATTCTCTCCTCTCCCCAACTGTCTTGGTTTATCATTAGCACAGGCCAATTAATCCTTTCTGAGAAAGGGTGAAAAAAAATGTCACAATCTAACTAGATGCTTACAAGTCACTCTGGGAATATAAAATGGAAATTTTCTTTTAGATTTAGATAGTTGGTTTGCAACGTGCTGCACATCAGAATCTCCTGGGGACTTTGTAAAAGTATCCTTGTGGGGGCTTTCACTGCCTTGCCCAAGCCCATATTCAGATTTGATGGGGATAGGAGGGATGGGGCTCCAGCATCAGAATTTTTTAAAATTAAAATTCCTTCAGGTGATTAAAATGTGCATTGTAACTCCAGATACCAGCAGACTTTTAAGAACTGAGTGGCTATAGTTGACTGATTCAGAGGAAAAATTCCTAAAAGTGTAGCTCATCTTATACAACAGAAGTGTTCTTTTTTCTTTTTTCTTTCTTTTAAATTGAAAAATGTTTGATATATGATATTGGGTAAATTTAAGGTATACAACATGTTGGTTTGATATATTTATATATTGTAATATGGTTGCCACTGCAGCAATAATTAGCACTACTATCACATCACAGAATTATCGTTTCTTTTCGGTGGTTAAAATAATTAAGATCTAGTCTCTTAGCAAATTTGAGGATTACAACACAGTTTTAATCTCTAGGACTTATTTACTACTCATTGCAAGTTTGTACCTTTAACATCTTCCCTATTCCCTCACCTCAAAACCCCTGGTAACCACCGTTTTATTCTCTATTTTTACAAAGTTGCTTTTTAATAAAGTTTTCACATGTAAGTAATATCATACAGTATTTGTTGCTCTCTGTCTGGCTCATCTCATGAGAAGAAGCATACCCTGTCATTTGTGACAATATAGATAGGCCTTGAGGACATTAAGAGGAAGTATTTGTGAAAGGTCACTGTAACTAGAACACTACTATGCACACAAACTTTATAATTTCAAAAGCCCCATTCTTTTATTTGTAACTGCTCGTCAATACTTCAGCTTCTTTGTCAAACAGCTAAAGCTCTAAAAACCACCACAAAATACACCAAGAAACCTGATATAAAAGGAATTTTGTAGTGAACAGTTCTGTGATTATTTTTAAAAAGCCTAATACTGAGCTGAGTATAAAGTGTTACATTCTGTTCATAACTCACTAAAAAAAAAAAAAGTTTGCTTAGCCATTTCCTACCAAAATTATTGTTTACCTTTTCTTTAAATTCTCAAGTTAGGCTAGGATGGAATTTTGGTGCTCTTTCACACATAGGCCAGACAAAAATATTTAAAAACACAAGTTTACAGCTTAAATAAATGAGTTTGCATAAATATGAAAGGGAATAATTCTACGCTGTACAACTTATTTAAGTAAAAAATTTACCACTTTTTTCCCTCAATATCAATATCATGATATTCTGGGGGAGGGGGTCACTCTAATGTTGTGTTCAGCTAACTCAGAACAAAACAAAGATATTTTTGTATTTTACTGGTCTATGTCACCTGGTCATTTATGAAATATTCTGTTAAAAAAGACCCTAACTTTATATTTTCCCTATGGGTTTGAAAGGAAAAAGAAAGGAGGGGAGGAAAAAAATCTAAGTATTTTTTAAGGACTATACTCTTTCAGGCAATATACCTGTGTATCATAGTATAAAATCATCCCCAGAGGGCCCAACGTGGAATTTTCACAGTGCTGCAGGGCATATGTATCATAAATTATTTTTTCCTTTCCTACAAAACCCCCAAACTCATCTTTCTTATCTATTAGGAGAAAATTCCATGAGCTGCAATTGTTTAAGAGAGATAAGAATTCTGTCATGACATTTTCATATTTATAGAAAAGGCAAATCACGATACTTGAGTTCTCTCCCATATTATGCTTGAAGGTTTGTCCAAGGCCATACTAATTTTTTTTAAGAAAAAATTTACCTTCTCTTTGATCAAAATATTTTAAAGCAAAGTAAACTATTTAACTCTTACACTGAGTTTTTCTGATATATTTATTTTAAAGAAAACTGACACACAAAACAAAATCATGTGTCATCACATTTTTAAAAATCATAGTTTGCTGGTCTTTTCTTCCATTCTCCTTGGCCATTTTAAACTTGTATATTTATAGGGTTGATGAAATGGATATATATTTATCCCATCAACTCTACATGCTTAAGGAGATTTATAGGGTCATTTTCAGAAGCGTAATTGACTGAAATCGCTCTCAACAAGACTCCACAGCGTCTGCCAACTTCATGTTCCCCTGTATAAACTGAATAAATTTGACCAACACATGAGTCTGATATTTTCTGAGAAAAAAGAGGCAATTCTGCAGATTTAGAAAAAAGTTTTCCCCTCCAGAATGTCCCACTTTCTAAAGACGGAGAAATAGAGACACTGGTTGAGAGGCCCTTCTATGGGGGAAGATTCTTCATCCCAAAATAAACTCTTCCTGCTCAAGTTAGAGCCTCAGGCTTAAAGTCTCAGCGTCCTGGAACCAGAACAATACAAACATGGGATAAGCGGAATGAGACAGGAGCATTTGTACGTGATGTGATCATCGCTTTGTTAGTGCAGGATCAGTGACACGCTGGGAATGCATAAAGTTACGGGACGTTGTAGTCAATATAAAGGAAGACTAGGTGCCATCTACTGGTGAAGAAACTGAAAAGAAGCCATAATTTTCCATTTTTCCAACAAAACTTAGTGTCTTTCCTGACAATGCAGTGTGCAAGAGCTGGTTGGAGTATCCACATATTATCATTCTATAAATTGAAAAGGCTCTCTAACCCGTTTCCCAGCCTGCTTTGGAAATTGACATTTGCATTCCTAAAAATGTACTCTGCAAAACTCCATGCACAAGATGGTAGATAGAGATTACCAAAAGGAATGTTTACCGTGGCAGTTTTCAATTACTAGGAAAGTGAGGCAAGTGTCCAATAAGGGGAGTCTGATTAAATATATTATATGTACATATATGTATGTATGTATGTATATATGTATGTATGTATGTATATGCATGCTATGCAATGAAATGACACATATGAAGAAGCTTATTGCCATCAAACATAAAGAAGTAGACATAAATATTTACATGGAGCCATATGTCAGAGGACAAAAGCAGGTTGCAGAACAGTGTTGTAAATAATAATAATATGGAGGATTATTCATCAAAGTAGTAAGTTTTCATTTTTTTATATCACATAACATTTGTAACCAGGATAAAAGGAAATCAACACAAATGATTTTCAAAGGAAAATGAAAAATTTGCAAACTTTTAGCTATTAATATTTTACTTAAATTTTATACATTACTAAAACAAAAAATAGTTTATACACTTTTTAAGACTTTGTATATATATACTTTCTTTGGAATAATGATGATTATATAAAGTCATGTAGATATAGGTATAGAAAATATGTAGAAATAACGAGGAAAAAAATCCCACATGATATATGAAAGAAAAAATAAATCACCTGAAATTCCATTACCCAATTATTCAATATCATTGTCTACTTCTTTTCTTCCAATTTCACATGGGTTCATACTCATATATTTTATATGCTGTGTTTCTGTGTCACATGATCTCCCTATTTTAAAGAAACTCTTTTTCACTTCCTTTGCTGTATCCTGTGGTAATTTAAAACAAAACATTGGCAGTTTTATCCTACCATCTCTTTGTTAACCTAGTTTAAATATTGTTTTCATACTGTCACCATGGATAAAACTCCAGCATCTTTCAAAACAAAGACCAAGGAAATGATCAGATTTCTTCAGTGCTCAACTCAGCACAATAACTTGCCTGATGGAATAAATACATGCTACACAGTGGTACCCATGGCCTCCTGAATAAAGAATTGGTTGAAATAATCATAATTCTTGCAAAATCTCACAAACTAAGAAAATAAGATCCTTTGGTAAAAGAAAACCAATGGGGGAAGATTGATTTAATCTGGTTCAAATCAGAGTGAAGAACAGCGTAAGCCAGTAAGAAAATTTATCTAAAAGACAAGTCCTTGACAAGTTCAGCTTTTTCTCTTAATTAACAGGGAGACTCCTAATGGATTCGGAAAAGCAAAAAAAAAAAAAGGGGGTTTTATGCAACTCCGAGTGTCGACGGAAAATTTTATTCAAGTGCTTGGCTTGCCTGAAGAAAGAGGAAAGAACGATTGGGGTGACAATGATGACAGATCCAAGGCTTGAGGGTTTAGTTACGTGAGGCCCTACTGTATTACATTCAGAGTTATTTTGGGACAGTCACAAGAGTACTTGAACCCTGAACAAAGAACCTCTCCTTGCCTTATCCTATTGCAGATGAGAGTAAAGTGTTTCAAGTGCCCAAAATTTGGAGCAACTGTAAAGCCTCAACCAAATGGCTAGTGAATCTTTCCATCCTACTGATGTGCCTTTCTCTAAAAAAAACCCCATAGTATTCTCAAACCCATGCTTAGTCCTATTTTCCCATAGTATTTATAATAGTCTGTTTAAGGGAACATTTGATAAGGCTGATGAAAGAGTGGGCATCTGATATAGCTGGTGGTGACACATACAGTATGAAAATCTTAATAACCATAGTTACACTTGGTTTTGGCCAACTTTGGCATCATAGCACTGCTCTAGATACTGGTGTGTGTATGTGTGTGTGGTGGGGGTTCCTTTAGAAAAGGAAAAATAGCAATACCAAGCATACTTGCCCAAAGCCAGTTTTCTCTGCAGATATGTAATTCAGGAATATTCAAGGCTTCAAGTCTTTTCCATGACAGTATAGGACAGTAAATTTTAAATAATGATACAGAGAAGAACATTTAAAAACAAGAATGAACAAGCCACACTGTGGTTAGTTGGATAATATTAACTTCCGTCCAAGTTCAACATTACTCTGTATCTCTTTTGGAAAACATCTCTGTGACAAGTTAAGACATCTATCCCAAGCCTTGTCTTAGATTAGTGCCTTCCTTTCATTGGCCCGAATTTGACTAAGGTCCCAAATGAATAACGATCTTTCATCTCAGCAGTAGATTTCCAGGGCAGTTATAAATATAGGCTCAAACTGCTTTACTAATGGGGTTAGGTTTTAATTTCTGATATACAAAGTGCTAATAGTTTCAGTGAATACTGAAATAATTGGCCAAAAATAACTGCAGTGCTCTTTTTGCTTGTGATATATTACGATTGTATTATCCAAACCAACAACAGCTCAGTCAAATGAAAATTTCTCCCACCCCTTTGCTTTCTTTCCTCATCCCATTCAGATTTAATTATAATGCTCAAGTTCTATTTCATCAAAAAGTTTACTGTAAGAAGAAAACCATTTGCAACTCTCTATCACAAGAGGGCTAATGGAATAATATCAGTTACTATTTATCAGGTACAACAATCCTATATGGCAAATAGTATTATTAACCTCATTTTACAGATGAAGAATCTCAGGAATGAAAGTTTCAGTTTTTTGCCCAAGGCTACATGGCTGGTAAGTGATAGAGATGAAATCTTACTCTGGATTGTCAGGTTCCAAGATCACATTTGGAAACTTGGAGAAAATATAAGCCAACTGACGCCCTTAGACTCTCATTTTATCACCCCATTCAACAATAACTTTGTTTATATGTTTTGAGCACAACTCAGTGATGTGTTTTTTTCTGATTTGATTCTTCAAATTCACTTTCACACACAGTGCTTAAACATTTTAGCAGAACAGCTTCTCTAAGAACATTAGATTATCTTATACTCATGGATAGAATTCATTCATCAACTATGCAAATTCCGCCATACTATTAATATCTAATAGCCATATCAATACAGTAGAAAATATATTTTCAGTTATGACCAGGTGGTCGGGTCATCCCTTCCTCCTGCCATCTGGCAAACCCACCTGCTGTTATTCCTTTCATGTGCCTTTCACTCCTAACTTGGTTCTCCCTGACATATTCTTTCCCATGGGTTGCCAAACATACTTGTGATAGGGGTAAAAAAAAAAAAAGTTATATAGGAATATTCACAACTTTCCTTTCCTCCTTGTCCTGCCAAAGAGATTTCTCCCTCTTCCCAAAGCCCAAAAGAGAAAGGATTCTTCTTGATGGAAGAAAAGCGAAGTCAATTGAAAGATGAGGAAACTGGTAGGTAAGAGAGGTCATTTTCCTCAAAGTTCACGTGACTACTGAATGATAGCGCCAAGGTTCTAAATCTAAATATTGTGGGAGTTCGGTTGTATTAATTCTTGTATTCTCACAGCATGTTGTTAAGGAAATACGAGGTGCAGTGAATTAAATTGATAGGAAGAAAAAAAGGAAAAGAGAAAAGAAAGAAAATCGATATCAAGTGGTATATATTACTATGTTTGAGCTCATGGAAGGCAGAGAAAAAATTCAGTGAAATCTCAGTATTGTCATAGTTCTTTTTGTGCTTCTTGTAACTAGAACTCTGTGGGTGACATCTGAATATAACTAGGTTTATATCTAATTGTGCATTACAGTTGATTATATCATAGTGAGGTGTTGAATTAAATAGTTCTTGAATGTCACTGAATAAGCAATTCTCTTTCTGTTTTTATTGTCTGTTTTCTTTCAGCATGCATTTTACCAACCAACAGGATGCCTGTTATTTACCAATGACAACAGGGTGTAAGAGAAACAAAAATGGGTAGGGATGCGAGTCTAGCTGGGGGTAGCACACTCTAGATCCAAACAGTTACAGTACAGGATGGCAGGAGCTCTGGTGGAGAAGTGTACCCATTTTTCCATGCATGGTGGACAGTGATTCTATCTTCTGTGGAAAGAAGGGAAGAGAATAATTAGGAAAATTTTTTTCAGAGGAACCTGAAAAAATGTATGAAGGACATTCTCGATAGAAAAAGCAACCTAGGCAAGGGCATGGAGAAAGCACATTATGCTGTGTTTAGAGACTGGCATGAGGGCCGGTGGGGTTGGTGTAAGGGTACAACAGAGTGGGGCCCTCCCAGTGCCAAGGGTGGAGACCAACGAGGAGGCTGAGATAGATTCTTAGGGGTTTTATCTTATCTGCTCTGCTAAGGAACCTGTCACCTTTTTTATTAATTACCAGGCTTACATAGTTTTCCTGCTTAAGTACACAGTATCTGTGTGTCCCTGCTCTCCAATCTCCACCTATGTGAACCTGCTTCAAATGCCTCTGCCAGTCCAGATCTTGGTTCTTCTGGAAAGACATCCTAGAAGACTCTGTATTTTGGTAAGACTGCAACTGCCAGCCACAAGCTCAGTGAGCAGCCTGGGGACTCTGGGAATATTCTGGGGTGTGTGTGTGTGTGTGTGTGTGTGTGTGTGTGTGTGTGTTTAGGTGAGAGAGAGAGAGAGAGAGAATGGGTGTGGTGACACACATAATAAAATTTGTACCAAGCATATCACAAAACATTATTTTTATTGTCAAAGAATAGACCCTTAAGCAATTTTGCTTCTTAGATTTGCTTTTAATACTATATATGTATTTCATTATTATATAATTAACCAACTTTAAAGTAAAAGATCAATAAAATTAAAGAGCCAAATAATTCCATGTTAAAACACCTACTGGCATTTGTAAAATGTTTTGACCTTCTGATTTTAATCATTGTGCAAATAATTTTTAAATAATTAATGTAAAGCACACATATCCTGTTTTATTTTTTCACTTAGAGGTATTTTATATAGAATTCTCTCATCTATTCACTCACACACTCATTTTACTATGAAGCAATAGTAGTAATCATAATGATATGCATATCTCATCTAGCCCTTAAAGCAAATCCGTGAGTTAGATTCTATTGTTTATCCCCATTCCCAGATGAAGAAACTAAAGGTCAGGTGTTCAGTGACATGCTTAAAGCCACACAAACAGCAAACAAAAAAAGCCAGAACTCAAACACAGACCCAACAGACACCTAATCTGGCTGTTACTATTCTATCGTAATGTATTTAGAACGTTATGGTTTGCTTAACTGCTCCCTAACTTTTGGCTATGTTGATTTTCTATAGCACCACTGAAGAAAATTTGTATGGCATGTTTTAGAAGAAAAGGGGGTTGCAGATAGAGAACAGGTAGCAATTTCCTCAGGATATATTCTCAAAGTATTGTCCATTTTAGGGACCTTGTTTATGCTGATCTGATCCTTTCCATAATGATTCCACTGATTTCCAAGGCCCCAAATTATCTATCAGCATATCTGCTTCTCAACAGTCCTGCCAGCACTGAGGGTTTTTTCCTTCCCATTTTTAAAAATTTTCTTCTCATACCTCAAAAGAAAAACTTGCTTTTGGCCACAAGCCAAACCATGCAAAGCTCAGCATGCCCCATAACTTCAAGGTAACTAATAGTAATGTTTGAATTATATCCCTCATACTTTTCTCTATCTCACATAAAGATATCTGTACAGATGTAATGTTTTTACTTTCTCCTTTTTTAAATCAAATGGATTGAACTATATACATTACAGTGCGACTTATTAATTTCTTTCACTATACTGTGAATTTTACTCAAAGTCAACACATATAGCACTAATTCATTATTTTTACTAGTATGAATATACAGCAAATTTTCCATTTTAAAATATAAGTAGTATTAATATTTTTGTCCAAATAATTCTTAAATAAACATTCTTGCATAAATATTCTTATATTCTGGTGCTTTTATTTATTCGGGAGAGACTCCAGAAAGAACAAAAGGATATGCATAGTTTTTATTAAAATTGTTAGGGTTACATTGGTTAATAAAATCAAATAAGTTTCCAGTGTACAATTCAACAGTCATACATATATTGCATTGTGTGTTCACCACCCAAAGTTAAATTGTTGTCACCAAATGTTGACTCCCTCTACCTCTACTACCTCTCCCCTCCCCCTTCCCTGAGTTAACCACTAATTCACGGTCCATTTCCATGAGTCTCTGTTTGTTTCTCATGTTTATTTGTTGCTTTCAGTTTTATATCCCAATATGAGTGAAATCATATGGTTCTCAACTTATGTCTCACTTATTTCATTTAGCCTGATAGTCTCAGGATATGCATATTTTAAATTTTAATGTATGATGCTACATTTCTTTCCCCCAAAGTTATAGTAGCTCAAATTTCTAACAGCAATGTATGGGCAATATCTATTTTCCCATATCCTTGTCGATAGTGAATATTATCAATCTTTTTAATATTTTCCCAAATATTTTCCCCACAAGTTGTATCTTACTGTTTTAGTATGCATTTCTCTGATTACCAGTGAGGTAAAATATCTTTTTAAATATTTATTATGTTTATTAGCCCTTTAGGGAATTTTCTTTTCTATGAATCTGTTTTTATTTATAAATATTTTATAATGTGTTACTCTATTTGGAAATCCATACATAAAAAACAATCTATAAATTGATAAATGTAGATGTACTTATTTTGGATGGAGAGAAGAATTGTGTAGAGGGGTTGTCTCAGTTGGCTCAGATTTCCACAATAAAATGTCATAGGTGGGTGGTTTAAACAATTGAGATTTATTTCCTCACAGAGTTGATTGTGAGGTGTTTATTATTCAAAAATTTTAGTTAATAGATTTTATTAAACACACACACGCACACACGCACACATGCACACACGCACACACTGAATTGTTCTTATCTCCTCCTCTTCAGGTTTGCTCTTAGCTCTGCTTTTCTCTTTCTCCTTAGCAGCCCTTTTGGCTATCAATGTCCCCTGGGTGTTAACCATTCCAGCACATGTCTGCTGAAATCATCTCCACCCAAGTGGCTTTTCCTAGGCCATTCTCCTGTCCTTCAACTCACCTTACAGAGTCATGATTTTAGATTAATTGGTGTGGTTTAATAATATTTTCCCCAGAATTTCAGCTTCATGAACACAAAGTGTTTTGTGTCCCAAAGGTTATCATGAGGACTAGCTTCACGTGGAGCAGTCGCACAAGGCCCCATGCTCAGCAGAACCCTGTGCTTGGTTTAGTGCTCTGCTGTCACTATCTTAAAATCTGTAATAATTTTTGAACAAGGGGCTCTGTGTTTTCCTTTTGCACTGGCCCCACAAATTATGTTGCCAGTCCTGTTTATCAGTATACCACAGCACCTAGCACAGTGTCTGGCACATACTAAACCCTCAATAAAAATAGCTGAATAAATGAATGAATGAATAAGTGACTGACTGACTGACTGACTGAATAAGAAGTACTCAGAGTGAAATATTATGGCTGAGTCTGTCTGATCCCAAAGCCCATACATTTTTCCCTTCTCCATATACCACTATTTACATTCAAATATGGGATTAGGTTTGACTAAATCTGCCCAGGATCTTCCTCTCACACTCATTGCTCCAAATTACTTTCTCTTGGGGCATCTCTGGGGTAGTATTGCAGTGGCAGCATTCTCTGGCAAAAACATCCCTCTGAGTCATAGACCATTGCCATCGCCAAGGGACCAGACAGCTGCAGCTGTCAGGCATCTGTGAGTTACTTTGAGATAGTATGAAAAATATCTCCTGATTGGTTAAATCTACCTTATGTCCTGCCCCTAGATCTGTAGGATTCACATTTCAACAGAATACTTTTATATACATATGAGAATACACCACCAGCTGCTGAAAGGAATGGAACTCCTCAAATTTGATTGAGATAATCCCTTACTTCAAAATTAATTTGAATTTTATCTAAAGCCCTTAACCCTACTGTAGTCATAGTTAACTTACAGGAATGACATGAAAGGATTACACTTGGAATCAAGAACCTGGGGTAGTCATGGAGAAATGATGCAGTTTAGGTCAAGGGAATTTGTGAATTGACTTGCCTTCCTAAAGCAGAGAAGTCTATCTCTATGGTTAAGCATGTAGCAAGACGGATTTGCAAAATCCTACCCCAAAGCAGCTATCAAAGCGAAAAAGCTGGGGCCGCCTTTGGTACAGCGCCCACTGGGCAAATATTTAGCTCTTTTAGCACTCCAGAAATGAGCTCTGTGCCCACAAACCATGTTCAAATGGCAAGCTAGGGAGGGATTCAGGCTCAAAGAGAATTAGCTGGTGTGCTTTCAGTCAGGCATAAATCACACCCTGGGTGAGGGGTGAGGAGCAGGGGTTGCTATGAAATTAGCCCTAGGAATAGCATGGCCCAACATTCTTTAAATAAAAAGCTGAGCAGGGCCTGTTTCGAGAAATTGTGCTTTGCCACATCGACCACATCAATGACCCTATCACAGTCATGCCACCTTTGCTTTAGCTCATCCTTGTGGTATAATAATGCAGGGATGAATGACAAATCCTGTCTACTTAGGGCTCCTTGCAAGGGCAGAAGCTATTATCTTTTAGATCTATAGGTTTAAATGGCAAGAAGAATCTCAAGAAATCTTTCTGCTTGGTGACTCTGTGCACCCTAGAAAAGTCTCAAGGATAGAGTTTAAGGTGCACATGAGTCTCTGGTGGGTACAGAAAGGACACTAACACATTCATCCATCCTGGAAAGATTAAGAACTCTCAAATGTCAATTCATTCTCTCCAGTATCATCCCCACAAGAATGCTGGGCCAGGAATGTCTCCTACCAGCCAGCTCTCCTATGATAGTAGTATAGATAATAATAACACAGTAATCTATTACATTTTATGAAATATTACTATATACACAAACTATGCTATGTGTATAGACACTTTACTTGTTGACTTATTTACTCCCCACAACAACCCTCTCAGGTAGGTACTATTGTTACTCTCCCTTGACAGATGAGCAAACTGAGGCACAGAGTGTTACGTAGGGTCACTCTATCTGGAGAAGGGACTACATTGGTTATCCTAGTGACATTTTCAGAACTCTGTGTTGTAGGAGTTTTCGTAAGTGACTTGAAAAATATATTTTAATGAACTCAAAATGCCAAGAGTTTAGGAGTTGGAAGTTTAAAGAAAATAAGAAAATCAATATGTGTTTTAAAAGGGAAAGCATATACATCTTGAAAAAAAGTCAGCTGGAAGCGTAAGACCTTATGCCTGGTCTCTGTGTCTTGGTGTCCTGACATTTTTATTGTACTATAATTACAAAGAATCAAAATGAGGTTTGACCAAGCAAAATAAAAAGCATTCTCAAGTTTTGGAGACCCAGTGACAGCTTCTCAATGCTCTTCACATAAATATAAAATCCTTAACGTGGCTATCAGGAACCTGGGATGTTACGTCCTACCTACTTTGTGAGCTACACCTCTGCCTGCCCTCATTCTAATTCAAACCCATAGCTCTCTTTCAGTCTCTCCCCCTCCCCACGTCCCTGCCATCTCAGCACTTCTGTTCATGCTGTTCCTTCTGTCTGTAATGCAGTTCCCTCTTCCCTTCACCTGGTTAACTCTTCCTACTCTTCCAGCTCTCAGTCTCATCAGCAATTCCTTGGGGAAAACTTCCCTGCCCAAATCAAATTCCTTCCTCATAGGCTCTCAAACCAACATTTCCTCTTCTTAATAGCAGTTACAGAAGTTGGCGATTTTATTTGTGTAATTATTTAATTAACGTCTTCCTCATCCCTTCGCCCCTACCCCACACACACTGAATTGTAAGCTCATGAAGGCAGGGACTATATGTTCTGCTAACCATTGTCTCCTCAGGATTCAGCAAAGTTTCTCTTCCATAGTAAGCTCTTAGTACACACTTGTCGAATAAACAGATAGTTGAATGAATAAATGAGTGAATATATAAATGAATGAAAGAGAGATCTGGAAACTTCTACAATATGTTTTTAAATGGACCCAAAATAACTGTTGTAGAATCACTACATTCTTTATTCAAAAGTTGTCATATGAGTGTTCCAGATAATAATTTATATATCATGGTGCTTAGGCCATCAAATATATCCTGATATTAATATGGATTTATGGCTATAAGCCATAGTCTCAAGAAAACAAGTGATATCTTCTTACTGTAGTGAAGCATTATTTTAATCTCTTAAGAGCTCATCAAAAAGCAAGCTGGGATAATTTTATAACTGTGAACATCCTAATTAAAATATGATACTGTTTATTTGGAAAACACAATAAGAATCTATTTGCAGACTTAATAGTATAAAAAAATTTATCAAGTTATAGGTTATCCAGCTTCGTGTAAGCACAGCTCAGGACCAAACTGTTCCTGACAATTTCTGTTTAAAGTGAGGTAAGAATTATGAAGAATCATAGGGTTTTCATCATTGTAGAATATCAGAAAGCCCAGAGTAGAACCTTACTGAAGGATTGTTTTGATCACAGTAAGGATATAGTTAAACGCATATCTGATCATTATAAGAGTTAACATTTTCTGTGTCAGACAATGTTCTAAGTACTCATTTTATCCTCATAACAATTCTAAACAAGACAAGAGACTATCATGTCTCTCATTTATTGATGAAGAAACTGAAACACAGAGGTTATGTAACTTTCCCCAAATCATCCCTCTGTGTACTCTGGACCCAGAGCCCACATCTGCACTGTCCAATACAGAGCCCACTAACCCATGTGGTTTTCAAGCACATGAAATGTGATCAGTCAGAATGAAGGTATACTATAAGGGTAAAATGCATTCTGAATTTTGAAGACTTCGTCTGAAATATATAAAATCTCTCATTAATAATTTTTTCTATTGACGTGTTGAAATGATATTTTATATATACAGGGTTCAATAAGACATGACAAATTACTTTAATCTATTTCTGTTCTTTTTAATGTGGTTACTAGGAAATTTTCAATTATATGCATTCATGGTTTCATTCTATTTTTATTGAACAGCACTAGTCCATATTCTTATATTATGTATACTGTCTCCTAATCCAGTAGCAAAGTCTTTCATTGCTAAAAGTTGCATTTTGTATAGAACTAGTAGCAATGTGAATGCACTCCAGCGTGAATGATGCAGTGACCAATGTGGCAAGGAACAAAAGAAGAGAAGCAGAGAGGTTATCAAAATTATCAGCAGAAAATCCCAAAGCAGCAAGACATGTGGGCTATTGTTTTCAACACATGTGGCTCTGTGGTGCTATTCACTGTACAGAATGCTTCCTTATTTCTAGATGCTGTCCTGGCTCAAGACTTTGATGGGTAGATACCACCAAACTATTGAGATCTTCCTAGGTCCCTTCTAAATAATAGAAGAAAAACCATCCCTCTTAATGATTTCCCTTGGGACCCATCAACATAACACTCCCTTCTACCCAGAAATTTCATTCATTCATGGATTTTTTTTTTATTCCCAAGTCATAGAACTTTGTCTTGATGTTTTGAGAAAATATGTGCTTTTTGTCCTCCTCCTTTTTGCAGACCCCAAAGGGCAACGGATGTGGGGCCATGAGAGAGAGAAGGAACAAAAAGAAACAAGAGAAGGACTCTGTGTGAAATGGAATGGACGATGATGGTCATGGCTCAAGACACAGAAGAAAACAAACTATCTTTTCTCTCTCTGTCCAGCAGCTATATCCTCCTCAATCATAGTATGTGCTTTGCCCCCACTCCCACCCATGCTCCTCACTACATTGATTTAGAAGCCTCTGTCAGGATTTAAGTTTTAGATTTTTCCATCTGAACCTGCAGAGGAGCAGAGTAATTAGCCAGATTAGTCATGTAGGAATAGAAGAGGATGGACCACAAACAATATGGGTTCAAATGATTCCAGAAAACTTTCTGCTTAAGACCTAAAAATATATTTTAGAATTACCAAGACAAATGATAATACCTGAAGTCTCAATTAACTCTGAGATGTGAACATTGAGTCCTGGACTTGAGATTCTCTGGCTTCATCCCTTGGATAGTCCAAGGGACACAGCATTGGACAGTCCAATGGATCCCTTAAGGACATCACGCTAAAATGCCTCCTAACATATGGGAAGGGAAAAAAAAAACAATGAATTACATAAACATATAAACAACATTAGCCTGATTTTGTTTTTAAGTTTCTGTGTGTGTGTGTACATATGTGTGTGTGTGTGTGGATGTGTGTATAATTTTTTTTACTGAGTTTTCATATATTATCTACTAGAATGTAAGCTCTATGAAGGCAAAGGGGTTTTTTTTGTCTATTTTGTTCATTGTTGTATTACCATCACCTATAAAAGTGCCTGGTCCATAGCAGACACTCAAAAGATCTTTGTTGAAAGAAAGAAAGAGAAAGAGAGAGAGAGAGAGAGAGAGAGAGAGAGAGAGAGAGAGAGAGAGAGAGAGATGCACTCATACTCAAATAACTGAAAAGAAATACTTTAGAATGTTAATGAATACTATCTCTAAGTGGCAGGATTATGAATGAATTGTACTTTTTCTTTGTAATATCCTGCATTTTTCAATTTTTAAAAGAACTAAGTTATTTATAATTGGAACAAAATAAACATTAGTTTGGAAATATTTTTGGACAATAACTTTTAAAAGCACATTGGTGTGTTAATACAGATATTTCTTCCTTTGTACTTCATGCCCTAGAGCAATAGAAGACATTCTGTATTGAGGCTGCATTTTAACTCAGGACCTACTGTGTGTCAGGTACTGTGGATACAGAAGACTGAAGGTGACTTGCCCTTAAAGCAGGTCATAGGGGAAAGAATCTGAAGGAGTGATATAAAGCTTTACAAAAATCTTTGCAATCGCATTACATTTACATTTTAACATTAATTATCACATTAAAACAAAGAAAGAACTTCCGAGGAATCAGGGCAGGTATTATTTCCCTTTCACAGATGAAGTTGCATTATTGAGAAACTGAGCAGCTTTGCTGAGGCCAAACGGTTAGAAAGTGGCAGAGCCATGCCACTGACGTCTTTATATTGCCCTGTGTTGTCAGCTTTCCTGAAAGCCTCTGCCCAGGTCTTGGGGAAGTACTCTAATTGGAAGTTTGTGCTTATCAAGCCACATGTGGCTATTTAAATTTGAATTAATTAAAATTAATTGACATCATTCATCTCTTCAGTTGTACTAGCTACATTTCAAGTGCTCAGCAGCCACATATTCAATTTGGCTACCAAATTGAATAGCACAGAATAGGATCTTTTCATAATTCCAGAAGGTTCTATCGAATAACACTGTTATGAGTACACTTTATTTGTTTTTTAATAACAAATCAGTGTGTATTAAACAATTACAATATGTGAGGCCTCATTTAAGCCTCCTAGCAACCTCTAGAGGAAGGCTTTATTATTATTTCCACTTTTAGATGAGGGAACTGAGGCCAGAGGGATTAAGCAACTCACTCAAGATCATATATCTAATGAGGAGGTATAGTCAGGACTTTAACGCAGCCAGTCTGGCACCAGAGCTGCTGTACTTAACCACTGTCAATCATACTCAAAGTGTGGTCCCTGGACCAGCAGCATCAGTATCACCTAGAAACTTAACTGCCAGAAATGTAAATTACCAGGCTCCATCAGACCTAATAAATCAGAAATTCATGGAAGGGCCCAGTGACTCTGTGCTTTAACTGGCTCTCCTGCTGACAGCTGATA
Organism: Macroglossus sobrinus; assembly: GCA_004027375.1. NCBI lineage: Eukaryota > Metazoa > Chordata > Mammalia > Chiroptera > Pteropodidae > Macroglossus > Macroglossus sobrinus. Next base: position 423 of record PVKZ01001770.1, on the reverse strand, counting down.
TAGTACTGTGCTAGGCCTTAAGTATTAGTGTCTTTTAAGCTGGCATGCTTTAAAAAAATTTTTTAACAGAATAAAAAGAATAATTGTTAATTAACATGTACTGAGCACTTGCTCTGTAGCAGACTTAGGGGTCCTTTTCTCACTCGAATGGATTCTGAGATATTATCTAACTTGTCTGTAGTCACACAACTAATAAGTGATGGGACAGGGACATGAATCCAGGCTCCCGGCACTAATGCCCATCCTCTTTACCAACAGGTCTTACCTAAAGGACAGTGGAGAAGCAACTCATCCATTATGTCTCTAAACACAAATGAATTTTTAAATTCTTTGCTGCCGGAGCATCCTTCCCTTCCCTTCCTTTCTCCTCCCTTCCCTTCCCTTCCGTTCCCTTCCCTTCCCTTCCCTTCCCTTCCCTTCCCT